>LGUA01000167.1:0-27512 GCA_001660665.1 Emergomyces africanus
CACCCTAAAGCATCTTGTTTGCGAGAGGCCCCGCGTTCGAGTCGCGGCAAGACCCGTCAGAATTTCGACGAATCTTTTTACTCATTGTTTGTGCTTCTTAACTCTTTTTTTCTCTCCTTTCTCTCCTTTCTTCTGTTCTTCTTTTCTTCTTTTCTTTTCTTTTCTTTCCTACAGATTTGATTTATGTTATCTTCATTCTGTTTTTGTTTATTTCTTATTCTTTGAACAGAACTTCGATAATGCTCCTACCTATCTACTGCGTAACGAAAATCTGCGCTCATCCTGTCCCGCTTCGGTGAGCGGTGCCGCTCTCTGAGCCCGCGCGATAAGGGAGTTTCTCAGGTGTGGATCAGGTTACTTCTCTAACACTTGATTCGTATTCCTGGTGACATAGAATTGAAAAGGGCAACAGGGTGCATGCATATCAGTGGCTTCAAGTTCTTTACATGTGATGACTGCCTATAATTTCGATAAATCAAATACTCCCACTACTCGACAAGATTCCTTCTGAGTCCTTATTTCCCCTGACCGTTTCTCGAAACATGGGACTTGCACATCCCTCTGAGGCCCTGTAAAAAGTATGAGTGAGATACTATTTGTAATTGGAGTTTAGGTAGGATACTCACGCTGTTTACAGTCCGCACAATGCAGAGGCTCCTATTGGCCTTGGTTGATCATTCACCGCAGCGCTCATTGCGTTTGCATTTTCCCAGGTCTTAACTTCGGCCTCCAGAGCCGCTAAATTGTGGCATTTCAGAATAACCTGGCCGTTGACAGGTTTCTGGAGAAGGGCCAAAACCCAAAGCAATCAGACTCGGCACGAAATATCCAGAATATTTATCTGGCTGTCGTACGTCCTTATGGTCTGATCCACGTGTCCCTCCCAACCAGCGGGGATATCAGCGATCCTAAAAAGACCACGAGAAGAAAGGATTTCAAAACTCCAGCAGTAGGTCCATGATCGGCTATCCAGCCGGCGCCCTGATGCTTGATATGGTATTTCGAGGCCCCGGTTTGAGAATGACGGTGGAGGTAGAGGTCCCAGTGGAAATTATCCTGAACTGGTGGATCAGATCATGCGCACGGTTCGTAGGCTGAGGTTATCCCGAACGGGAGAGGTGGAGGGTGCGAGGAGAACTCCAGAGGGAATATAACTCAGGCAGACAAGTGGCTAAGAGCTCGCAGGCAAGGTGCATTACTGAAAAATTCTTGCTTTCGTGCAATTTCCCCTTGCAGTGCTCTCGGCCAAGCCAATATGATTGGTCCGGATTTTGAAAAGGCGAAGGCTAGAAAACCTACGAGTTGATCATCGAGGTATCTTCGCTGCTTCCAATTTGTCAAACTTCCACCGAATCACACGATGTTCGTACCCGGGCGTGATGGCGAGCAATGGGGTATGGAGGTTATCGAACGATTCGATACGGCTGAAAGCTGGGGAATCCTCATATTCTTGTGGTAGTTGTCAAGAAATCTCGTACTCCGGGGCCTTTTATACTGAACGTGCTTTGCCATCACATTGATTGCAAGGGCAAGCCCTCCCAAAATCTTCCACTAGCCTTTTTGCGGCCTTTCGACTCGTCTGCTGGGTACGATTCTCGGGCGATCGTCTTGAGAAGGAAATTGTAAGCTTCAGCGTTTCGAAAAACAGGCTACTAAATCTTCAGGTATCAAAGCACTCCTGGACGTAATTGGAATTGGCGCTCTAGAGGCAACTGGCCCAGTAGTTTCGACGTTATCAAAGACTAGGAGCCAGTCCATGCCTGTGTTGGGAATCGGCTTCTGGTTGAAGTGTATTATGCGCCGCCTAATCCTCAACTAGTTTTTTGAAAGCCAAGTGAGCACCTTTTCAATTCTAATTTCTACCACAACTACGCAGTATGGTTCTTTTTTGGGGGATAAGTGGAAACTTCAAGAAGGGTGCTAACTAAAATAGTTAGTTATTCTTAGCCTGCGGCGTGCGGACTGACCACGCATTTCTTGATTTGAAATATCATAATTTCTAGACCCAACACCATGTGAAAGCTGCACCTTGCCAACTTGCCGAGAGGTTGAGAGAACTGGCGAGAGTTGATCGATTAAACGTCATCTCCTTAGCTTCCAGCTGGGCGCGATTAACTACTTACAACTAGCAGCGAAATATGGCTGTAACATTTCTCTCAACATTTCTCCCCTACTTGAGTGCGCTGCGGTGCAGGGAGCCAGTTCATAAAAGAAATTGCAGTGCCTTCTTGGACTGGATAGTTAAATACTATGCTGCTGCTGATTACATACAGGAAATGCTGCTTCAAATATAGTTGTAAACATCAGATTGTTCACGTTTATCAATTCTCAAGGAATTCCGCAGACTCTTTTTGGGAGGTTCGTCGACATTTGGTGGTTAAATGCTGTGTTTTCAGCAGTGAGAGTTAGATATCTGATTGATTGACTGGGGCTTGCTTCTTTTTTCTCCACCTTTGTTGTCCCGCCCCAGGTCGTCCCACAAGCAGACCCTTTCAGCATCCTTGTTTTATGAAAAATGAAGCACTTTTAGAGATCCTTGTCACAAAAGGTACGCTCAAAGAAAATCCCGCTCAAGCACCGGGATACTGCAGCAGCTACGAAAGGAAGTATGTATTGTACAGTACGGAGTACATACATCTGGCACGATAACTTACCCCTCACTCATTAAAAGGTATATCATACGCAGCAGTAGCCATGTTTTGAGCTTGTAAAAGTTTCATTGCCGACACAGGGTGAGAGTTTGACTAGTGACACACTCGTTCTCAAAAGCGAAACCTGAAAGTTGAACCGCTCAACTTGGGCTGGTTAAATACTACTATTTAGGTGGGCCATCCTGATCCATAAATAGTAGTCGGTACTACGGAGTACTGTCTTCAAATTCTCGGAGACAAAAGAGCGCTCGATATACTGCGTATAGCACAGGGAGCATTATTAATCACAATCACACAATGTTTCCGCCAACCCTGAAGTTGAAGATTGTCCAGGAAATAAATCTCGGGAAAGATCAAGAACGACGACGCTATAATGCGTGTGTGCTAGGCTTTAGTGGTGAGGCCATCAACATCGTTCAAATCTTGGGTACGAGATATGTGGCTGCAGGGCGTTTGTCAAGGCTGAACTTTTATACTCCGTAATTACCAATTATTACGGAGTCTGGTCCCCCGGAATCCACCCCCGCAAGCCACCGGGAGTCAGCGCTAAACCTCACACGCGAAGGGGGGGGGATACCGGAAGTTTGAACCAGGCGAGCGCAACTGGGGCCTTGATAAACCCCTGGCCTACCTACAAGAACTGGACCACTGCCGAGCCGCCAAACCTCATCGCAGCATCCAACTCTTCGGTACTCCGTACTTCGTTTCTGATATTTTGACAGTCAACTTAACTTGCACCGACTGGGGAAATTTATATGAAATCGCGCTTTAAGCCTTTGGCCTCCCATGATGGATAACTCTAAGATTTCCAATACGAACCGAAGGGTCCACAAAAATCCCCGTGTTCCTCTTTCTTGCGGGCCCTGCCGCACGAGGAAGTGAGTACTATTCACACGTCGACCTGGGGTGATGTGACGTATGTTTTTTACGACAGGTTTTGTAAAATGCTAACAAAGCTGCTTGTGCTAGACTTAAGTGTAACCGACAGCAACCCTGCCACAACTGCATTTCACGGGGTCATGATGACCTGTGCGTATTTGCCCATGGCAAAACCCCGAGATCCAATGCTCCGCAGACCCAGGGGATGGAGTCTCGCCTGCATCGTCTAGAGAAGCTTGTCACTTCTCTCACTGCTGAACCTGGGATCGCTTCGCAGCTATTAGAGAGCGCCAAGATTGCTGATGTGACGAAGCCTTCTTTGGGCGATGATTCCAGCCAGGAGGACTCCATTCCGGAACTGGGAACGATGGAGGAAGAAGCACCTTACAGAGGAAGTACCAATTGGCACGACGTTCTCCAAGAAGTAAGTGGCTGAACATTCTCCTTATTCGTGGATGTTTGGGTGAATTGGGTGCTAAGTGCGATTGAGATAAAACTTTAGATCGGTGCACTCAAAAGTACCTGGGACCAATTCAAATTCGATATGGAAGCGGACGAGTTGGACCAGGCTTTTGCACAGGGCCTCTCTACTCATGGGCCTGTCCTTACCGCTGGCAATCCAGGGCTTCCCGATAAGGCAGAACTGATAGCTTCTCTGCCACCTAAGTCAACTGCCGACATGTTTGTTAAGAAGTTTTTCGATCCCAATGACCCTGCACCTCCCCTACGTAAGAATCATGATCTCCTTTTTTTCTTTTTTCTTTTTCTTTTTCACGAAAATATATCTATACCAGGAACGTCCACTGACTAACCGGTTTCAGTCGTAATACACGAGCCGACCTTTTTAAAACAGGTATGATAACCCGGCCCAGGCTACTTTTAATCATTGCACGTTGCACATTGCACATTGCACTTGCTAACATGCGGTAGTACGAGGCGCACTGGGAGAACCCAGAGAAAACCAGCGTTGCTTGGCTCGGACTTTTGTTTTCGATGTTATGGATGACAATCCAATCCGAGATTGAAAGCCCAACCGAAGCAGCTCAGTATATGGGTGTTGGAGAAGCCCTTGCTGATCTTTATCGAGCGCGAACTGCTCAGTGTCTCATGCATGCCAGCATCGTTCGCAGCGAACCACACGTCATAGAAACGATGTGCTTCCAGGCGCTTGCTGAATATATGCGCAGAAAAGATATTGAGTCTGGCGTATGGATGGCCCTCGGGCAGATTGTCCGTGCAGCAATGCGCATGGGCTTCCACCGCGATCCTTCACACTACCCGAAGGCATTCTCACCTTTCCAGGGGGAGATGCGGCGACGTATTTGGGCTTTCATCTGCCAGGCTGATCACGTTTGCTCGTTTCATATAGGGCTGCCAAGCATGATATCATCCGCAATATCTGACACAGAAATGCCATCGAATTTACATGATTGGGAGTTGGTTGAGGATATGGCTAAACTTCCTCCGTCTAGGCCAATGTCAGAGCTTACCGGTATCACCTATATGGTGACGAAGTCGAAAATTCTTCAAACAGTTGGGAGAATCGGCGAGTTCCTATACAACACCAAGCAAATGTCATACGATCGCGTTCGTCAGCTTGACGAGGAATTGTTTTATGTGGTCAGGGACATACCAGAAGAGTTTAGAATGACCAGCTGGGAAGCAGCCGAGGCGGAGCCGCTTTTTAAGACCATGCAAAGGGTGCATGTTGGTATTTTGTACAGTGAGGGAATGTGCGCACTCCACCGCAAGTATATCGCCTCAGCACGAACCGATCAGAAGTTTTCTTTGTCACGACAGAGGTGTATTCAATCAGCTATTGCACTTCTTGAACTTCAAGCTGGTCTTCAGAAACTTTTGAGACCTGGCCATCGCTTAGAGCAAAGCCGATGGTGCCTGGCACCAGTAGCTAACTCTTCGTTCCGACTTGCAATCATGATCGTTTGCCTTGATCTGCAACAGGGCGGCGATGCGCAGCCTGATTCTATCGCGGCGGATGATATCTTAATTGGTATTAGCCGGGTGGAACGGATGAAAAAGATCGAGGATGCCTGGAATACTTGGGTGAATCTTGGAGATACCACTGAAGAAGGGGTAAAATTTCATCAAGTATTTGCCGTCGTACTCCAGAAGCTTCGTTCCGAACGACATAATCCACCTACCGGTATTGCGCCTCCACAGAGGTGGTTTAATGCACCGGCCTATGTTTCCCCACAAACTATTCCCATGGATCTGAAAAATGGAGCAGAACGCATAACCCCTACATTCTCACCCGAGGGCCAAACCTCTAGCAACTATTCCGCACCCACACCACACAGTGTGCTGCCTGTTCCGGAGCTCTACACGGATGTTGCGGATATTCTGGACACAGTATGTGTTTTATCATTATTCACTCGAGACAATTTTTTTTAATACTTTTGCTAACTTATCATTGTTTGAATAGAATAACTGGGAGTCTCTATTCCAAGAGTATGGCTTCGAGGATCCAAATCTAGGATATGTCCCTAATTTGGATCAGTTTCCTGCTCAAGGATTTTGAGTTGGCTGACTCCCTTCTTGACTATGAATATATATATATATATTGGTGTTTTATATTCCATTTTACTTACAAATTGCGAAATAATGACTGATACACTTGTTATGACATGTTGGAAATTGGAAATTTGGAGTTTTCATAATGTTATATTTTCATGACCTCAATCGCCACTCAAGCCTCCATCAAGTTCTTTCTCTTCCGCAACTGACGTCTACCTCTTGACTGCCAGTAGTATTCAATCAGACCTTTTATTCCGCATTCTCTTCAATAATTTGACTCGGGATATAATTTACAGTTCAAATACTTGCTCGTATCGCTTCCGTCAAATTCCTCTGTCGTGAACCCGTTCCCAAGAAAAGCCCAACGGTTCGTGCTCCAATATTCGATTTCGTAGTCTTCATACTTGGGCTCTTTCAGAAGATCAAAAAATGCCAACCTGCTCCCTGGCCACATCACGACATTGCCGTCTTTGCGACCTTGTTTGAACCAGCTGCTACAGGGATCTGACCAACATGTACGGCGTAGATATACAGATGCATGTTCACAGAAATCCTTAACTGCACTTTCTTTCGGACTAAGGCGCCGGATATGCTCTTTGCGCATTTTCCTGATTATTTGAAGGAAGTGATTTGTGAAAAGCGTTTGCAGGGGCAAGAGGGAACCCTGGGCAACAGGACTGTACGGGCCGCTGTACATGAAATAATTCGGTACGTTTGAAACACCGATTGCGAGGTAACTCTCCGGGGCTTTTTCCCAACGCGTAGCTATGTCAACTTTATCTAGTCCGATTATAGGGAATCGGGGCCGAAATGATGTGTCGAAACCTGTGGCACAGATGATGACGTCGACTTCGACTTCTATACCATCTGCTGAGAGGAACCCGTTTGGCGTTATACCCTCAATTGACTCAGTATAGCAAGTTGTTTTCTCGCCGACGAGTGCTTCAAGATACCCGTTTCCTGGCGTGGGGCGTCGGCATCCGACATTAAAATTCTTGGGTATAATTTTATCTTTAAGCTGTTCATTATTGCCTAATTTGGTTGTCATTTCTTTATAAGAAAACTGCATATGAGCCGGTCAGCTAGGTATTGCCTGAGGGTTATAAAGATCCAATTTTGAACTCACTGCATTGGACTCGTCTGATTCTTTGCTATTCCTTAGCGCAAATCGAAATCGCCCGTTTAGCTCGTCTTCGACCATTTTGCGATATTTTCTGTACTTCTCGGGGTCCCTTCTCCATTCCTCCTTTTGCGCCTCGCTGTCTAGAAGTGTTCAAGTCAGAGTTTGAAACGAAAGGAGCTTCATCAATCAGAATAGCCTTTTTAGGTCGACAAACATTCAAAATTTCCTCCATCTGGTCCAGCAAATTTCTGCCCAAACCCAGCGGTGATCCATGTCGGGTTTCTCACCCAGGTGTATACTCTAGAAGCGTCCTTATAAACTGCTGCTACAGTTTGAACCCCAGAACTGCCCGACCCAATAACGGCCACTCTTTTCCCTTTCAAATCAAACCCTTCTTCGTACCTGGCTGTGTGGAAAAGCCGGCCTTTGAACGTCGTCAACCCCGGAATATCAGGCCATTTCCAGTTACTGTAATGCAGGTTAACCAAGTATAAAGTATAAGATATGATGAGATACCATGATTAGAGCCACGACGTACTTTAGAACTCCGTTCCCATTCAGCAGAACGTCGCACTCGTCATGCCATTTCCGGACCACCTGCTCATTCTCATCGCTCTCCTCCACCTGCACCATCCATTTTGACCGATCTTCATGCCACTCTGCGTGAGTGACCCTGGCCCGCAAACGGATGTATTCCATCATTCCCTCCTCATCGACAATATCCCTCATATACTGCCAAATTTCTTTGGCAGGGCTATAATATCGCGTCCAGTTCGGGTTGGGCCTCCAGCCGAATTGGTAACTGGCACTGGGTACATCGCACGCACACCCGGGATATCGATTCTCCAACCACGTCCCGCCCACGTCATGGTTCTTTTCATAGCAGATGAACTCGGTATCGTCCGAATGCTTGAATTCGAGTATGGCGTGGTGCAAGAAGTCAATGCCTGCCCCCCAGCACCAATCATGATTATCCGGAATGGTTTGCCTGGGGGAGGCTCGTTGATCATGTGGTCTGAGATTTTGTACCCGCTACTTGATATAATTTCCCAGTCCTGGCTGAACATCGGCCTGTTGATGGAGGCGGAATGTTCGACATTAGGATTGTTGCTTCCTAGAACCAGCCGCTTGGTGTCAATGGAACTGCCAGTCTCGGTTTCAGGGGCAGAAGCCATGGTCGTTTTCTGGATTCGGAAAAATATAAAAAATTATGGCACTCTTAATTTCGTTTGTGAAATAAAGCTCCTGGGGCAAATGGTAGTAGTAGTACTAGTAGATGAAGTATGAATACTGCGAAGCCCATTCATTAAGTGGGAGGGTATTATGCCGTGAGTTCTTCTGCAGCCGATTCCTCAAATCAGAATTTGAGGGGCCGGGGGGGGGGGTTTATTCTCCTTCCTGTCTAACATATCAACCCATTTTCAAGTGATATAAAGGCTGGAAGAGGAACAAAACCCGGTCTGCGGGGGGTCTTAATGAAAATACTTTTGACTGGACGGAGCGTTCATAGTATTCTCCATTATACAGCAACACTCTATACAGGAGTTATATGTCCAAATCTAAATATGAGGATATAATTTGAAAGCTTGAGGAAAATGCGGGGAAGTTGAGCGATCAGTTGCCAACCCCGCGCGTCTGTGACGGACTCATCGGCGTAAAATACGGGATTGGAAATCGATGGCTCTGGTCGGAGAGATGGAAGCAATTAACTTCTATATTATTTTAATGCTTGAGGACAGAGACACGGCGGATATTCAATATAACCCCCATTGGCCATCAACCCAGGCTGGGCTTGCATTAAAAGTACTACTAGGTCTGGTGTACGGAGTATTTATTTAGGTATGAATCCTGTTTATTATTACTAATTACAAAAATTATAAATACACTTCGGGACCTGAGACGGTGAAAAATATCTATATAACTTTTGCGGCCGTTATTCTAGCATATTTACTTCGAACCCTTTGTCAACATCGTAAGTATAGGCACCATATACCATCTCTCATCCCCAACCGGGTGAATTCTGTCAATTACTGCAGCCAGCCACCTGGACCATCAAAAAAGCATCCTCAACCCCATCCTCCGTATCCTTCGAGTAAATATCGAATGGTGCCCTTATCCGCCAAAGCTAAAATTTTCTCCCGCTCCCACCTTCTGATATATTCGTTCCTTTTTCCTTTTTCCCTTTATTGGTCTCCCACTGGCAAACGAGCGTGCGAATAGTAATGCCCACCCAAACACCTGCCGCCACTTGCATTAATGCAGTCGCCAACGATCGCCCATCACGAATTGCTCCAGCCGGCAATAACCACGGCTGGTTTACCAGTTAAAAGATGAGATATAATCATTCGCAACATCACACATGGCAGGGATCCAAAATGGGTGTCGCAATCGATCCCGTATGACAGCCCCCTTCTCCTCCCTAAGCACAGACCATATCCACTCCGGCCTCCAGCGCCTTTTTTTTTCGCATGCTTCGGCGCACCAACCATAGTATTCATGATCAGAATTCCAGCATCCTGTAGCTTCATAATAATATGTGGCGGTGGGACGCCAAGAGACAAAGAATTTGGCTCCGCTGTTGATTGCTACGTCGATTAATGCGTCAAGTTGTCCCAACGTGTAATCATAATTAAACTTGCGAGCACCTGCTCCCAATTTCGGGAGAGCAAGGTCGGTCGACACCCAATGGTAATGAAGGGTTTCTTAGGATGCCGATTGCCCAATATCTCTGTGAGCTGTGAGGTAGTAATCCTCTGGAGCCATAACTGTGACCCGTTGATGGTAATTACTACTACTACTATTTAATGTAGGAGAGCAAAATGATGAATATCTAGACAGTATTGATATGCCCAAAACAACTTGAAGTTGAAGAAAAAGAGACTAGAAATTTAAAGTCAGCTCGCATCGGTTTCTAGATTCCTGCAGAAGTTGTTTTGAGGAAGCCGAAGTATGCCCAACCAGCCCGGTTCGGCAGTCTGCTGTGCATAGCCGTTATCGCGGCGCCAATGGGGACAGGGGGTTGGATCGTTTGGGCGTCATAGGCTCAGGGGCCTGATGCATCATGCTGGTGGTCAGCAGTCTAACAACCGTCATATGCATGGAGTTTCCATCGTCTCAGCCCTACTCTTTGACAACATGGCATGGGAGTGTCGGCTCGGCAGAATGTGACGGCTAGCCGAAAGCCGGTAATTTATCATTGTAAAGTTTACCTCGGCAATACACACTGTATCAAAAATACTTACATTCGGGCTCGAAGTAGGTTTGTTTCGCTGAGTTAACAAGATGGAATTGTGAATGAAAAAGAGATGTATGGGTTTATGATTTGATGATAAAAATGTATATAGTATCTTCGAAACATAAGAGGAAGCAGCCACGAAACGCTTTTTGTAACAGATTAATTAAGCCGTCAACTGCGGGCACAAAATTTGGTCCTGTTTCATAGATTTGGTTTGACCCAGTTTGGTTGTCTTTTTTCCCGGAAAGCAGCAAGACCTGTAATTCAAAAAAGGGTATCAGCTTTAGAATCCATATTCATGGTTGTAATGCTCCAATGAGGATTTAATATATATATATATTAGGAAAAGGTGGATAGAATTCAACTCGAATATGAATCCGACCCAACAGTTGATGGAATTTGGTTGAAAAACTCACCTTCACGCAGATTCTGACCGTCAAACAGATTCTTTGAATATCTCTCATGTGTATTGCGGACTGCTTTCGACACATCACCAACCTCCCACGCCTCTCTCAAACCAGCCCTAGTTACGATGATTGCATCCGGGCTAAGCTGAGAAATTTCCTTCGCTAATGACAATGCCTCATCCATGAGCGACTCATGAGTTTTCGAAATCCGGTTGATAAGCTGCCAGCTCTTCGCTTCTTCGGCCGATATAGCTCTGCCGGTGAGTGCAATTTCCGATGCAACCTGTAGCCCTGCAATGTGCGCAATGCGAGGCAAGCCACCTGCGGCTGCATATACACCACGTTTTGCTTCTGGCAGAGCAAATTTTGCCTTAGGGGAGGCGATTACCAAGTCACTAGAAACAGCAATAATAAAAAATATTGAGTTAGCCCGGAACTGCGAACTTTTATTTCCCCGGATAGAGGCCAATGATATATATATAATGGATAGATCACGTTTAAATAAATAAATAAATAAAAAGAAAAATTCAAAGGAGGGCCTTCACCAATTCAAGCATATCTCAAAGCCACCCCCGAACGCGAATCCGTTCACGGCAGCAATTACAGGCTTTTTGCCCTTACGCTGGCTAAGGCCGGCAAACCCGGACGGTGGATGGCCCTTCAAGGGTGACGCATGCGTTGGCGGGTTTTTGCTATTTCGCTCGATTTCAAGTAGATCCTGACCGGCGCAGAATGCTTTATCGCCGGCACCGGTCACGATTCCAATTTGCAAGGTGTGTTCATCGTCGAACCATGCCCAGAGCGCGTGTAAATCCCAATGTCCTTGGTAATGGATCGCGTTCATGTTCTTGGCACGGTTAATCGTGACCAGGAGCACACCCGGGGCTGGGTATGACAGAACATATATTGAGGATTGTGGAGGAGGGGTAGTGAATGTAGCCATTTTGGATAAATGAGTGTTGAAGCTTTAGGTACTAGTATTCCTGTGCATCAGGTTAGTATCATCATGCCCTGAGTGAGAAGAGCTTTATGTTGTCCTTCAAGGTTTCCAGCTGAGCTGTTTTAGCTTCGCGCAAAACCTCAGGTGCCTAGCTAGTAGGCTGTACTAAAAATCCAGCTCAATAGATTACCGAGGTAGGGTAGTGGGGTTCCCGGGAAGAAATATCTGAGAGCAAATGCTAATCCGTATACGTATACGGGAGAATATTCCATCTTTCACTTCGGCGGGACCTAGACTGACCGAGCCGACACTTTCACACTGGGAGTAATTCGCTGGAGATTGGAAGGCACAGTTGCCGCTCCTTTAGGATACTATAGAGTAAGGCAGTTCGTGAGCATAACTTTAACCTGAACACGCTGTCGATAGAATATAGTCGATTATGCTTAAATGGTATAAATGTGCATATGTATGTACAGAAGTAGTATATTGAATAAACAAATGAAAATAATTAAGTCGAAATCGTGATGGAACAAAGAAAATGGAATGCAAAAATCATCCGCTGCGTTCTAACTCTTGCTTCGTAGAGGAAGGCGAGCTTGGAATGTATGCACATTATATTGTCGTATTAAATCATTCACAATATAAGCCGAATGTACTTCATGAATCCCCTCCCTGTCACTGGTCCCAATATTAAAATATCGACAAAACAAAGTCCAGTCCCATGAACGTCCGAGAAAATCGGTTGGTCGCCTTCATGATTTATTCATTCGATTTACTTATGGTATGCTGGCGGTGGTTGGGTACTATATGACGGATGGGGCTGTGGGATGGGCCCAGGGGCTTGCGTTAATTGAATAAGTTGGGCCCCCGGTGGAGGTGGGCCCTGGATGTATATGGTTTGGGTTTGGCCATCTGGCACTTGTCCCGGTGGGTAAGTATAGGCCAAGGGAGGGGATTGGACGCCAGGCTGCTGAGCTGCGGGATTCATAACATAAATCGACGTGCTATTAGTTGCAACCGCCGCTGGCGCTGGGACCTCTTCACTATCGGCACTCTTCCTGCGGCATCCAATTGCGCAACAAGCTATTAATACACATGCACAGAAACCTATAAGACACCCTATGATGGTGACAGTCCTAGAATTTACGGATCCAGTCTCTCGCTTCGAAAGTTCGTGAGACATTGCTCGTACTCTGAGTTGGTAGCTGTGGTTGTTTTCAAGAGTCTGAGAAACAATGCATCCTGAGTTGCCGGGAAGCAGATCGAATTTGAGATCAGGTTGATGAGGATACAAGGCGCATGTCCCCATAAAATATTCCGAGTCTGGGGTGGACTCATTTCTGAACGTGGCAAACTGACAGTATTTTCGGGTTGGGCCAGAGCTTCACAAAAACAAAGTTAGTTTAGTACGCGATGTCGCGCTCTGAAATAAAGGGGGAACCCGGGGGGGCGGGGGGGTTGATAAAGGACTGGGGATAGGATGACATAGATGATCTGAGAATGTATCATCGTACCAGGGGAGAATCATGGTATCCGAAGGTCCATCAGACGAATGTCCTTCCACAGAGCCGTGTGGGAGGCAAGACTTGCGCCAGAAGCATCCATCTGGTTCGCAACAGCCAGCATTATCAAGCACTGGACTTGATAGGCATATATGCTTTTCACATTTCAACACAGACACTGCAACAGTAGCCAGAGGTGAGTTAGCATCTTTTATACAAGCTGAAAGATATTATTAAACATTAAAACGCTCACCATAGGAATCTTCTGTAGTGATGCTACATGGCCCTCCTTCTCCAAAAGAGATTCTGATGGGCCTTGATTGTGATTGAAATATAGCAGATGCAGATGTAAATGCGGGTGCAGTAAGCATTAAAGCAAGAAATAGTTCTGAACCTCTCAAAAACATCTTTTTCAATTCAATAGTACTCCGTACTAGTAGTATTTATGCAATATGAATTTTTCGCGATAGTTGTAGTTGGATTTACAACAAAAAAATAAAAATAAAAAAAAGGCCCCGCAAAACCATGGGAAGTTCATCTCAATTGAACGAGAAGGAAAGGATTGGAGATTTTCCTGTAGTAGATATATTGGCAATGTTGTTGGGTCTAGTTGAGGCTTTCCCAGGGCGTTTCTTGGAGCCGCAGCCAGCGGAAATATTTAAATATTAAAATTCTAGCAATCTGCCTGCCAAGGGGGGTCATCTCTTTGAGAGCCCAATTACTACCATACTGCGTATACTACGCAGTACTAGTTAGCAGGGCTCTGTGACAAGGTTCGCAGCGCTATTCCCGAGTCAGACCGGAGTCATTGCCAACTCCCCAGGCACTTTTAACCGTTTTGTTAGCTTGTGGTGCTTTTTGATTGCAACCCGAGGATGCTAGCAGTCCCTCCATCCTACTACTCTTTGTCAGTTGACCTGGGTGACAAGCATGTTCGACTCTCATTGCGCCAGTCGATAGTGGAATTCTAGAAGCTCCTCGGCATACTCAACTTTTTGCTTATGCGTGATGTGCTAATTGGTGCTAAAATAGTACTATCTTCGAATCCTGAACAGTTGTTGGAGCCAATCCGAGCCTTCTTTAGGCTGTTCCCAAGCGGCGTATTTAGCGATGCCGACTACCCTGATTTATCGCTGGCTGCGCCTTGTTGGATGGACCTAGATAAAGGGTACTAGGGGGTTATAGCGTGACCCCCTCATATATCCCAGGTACTAGGGGGTGGTATTGCCTCTTACAATTCTTCTATCTATTAATCTACTTTATTCAAAACACATTTTCTAACAAAACTCTAAAATCTTCTTTCTAATTCTACTTTTCAATAACTTATCTCCTCCCAGCAACTCGTAAAGTCGCTAGTGGACAACCAACCTAATGTTATTGACCCGTTCGACTCAGTACTAATTAGTTGATGTCCTGGTTCGGCATGAGAATTATTGCCTGTTGTCCGTGCTGGGGTCGACACCCGTCATTAATTTTGATTTGGACCTCGACATGATTTCGAAGTTTGAGTCACCAGAGCTCTTATTCTGCTATCAAATCCAATACTCCCTGCAGGTTGCCGCTCAAGCTGGGAATTGCGATCTAGTAAAATGTTTAGTTGAGCGTGGAGCTTCGATTGATCCCGGGTATAGGCTGACTGAGAAGCTCGACAGTGCAAGAGTGGGTTGATGAGATAAAATGGCTACTTCGACATGAACCACGTTATCGAGTACTGTACGAAACCAACGACATGTAGCGCTTTTAGTGCCTCGAGGGCCCTTTTGGCCAAGGTAATTGACTGCATGCCTAGTAGTACTAGTTTCCGCGAGGAGGAGACCTTTCAGAGGTGATCATCCAAGTGCTGTAGAACAATAGCAGGAGGATCTAATCACCCTCGTAGGACCTGATATTGGTGTAGTCAGCGGCATAACCGCAGAGTACATCTTTGGGTAATCTCCACAGTGGGAACAGAGACTGATAATGTACTGTACTATAGTGTAGTGGGTGTATGAAATCATTAAAATACCTGAAGAGAAACATGTCAGAAACTGCCCATGTATTTCTTTCGTGTGGACGTTATAAGGATGGAAAGGGGTATATCGAAAAAAAAAAAAAAATGGGGAGAAATGCTCCCGATGGGAAACAGTGATAATCATTGCCCCCATTCTCTCTTCAAAAAGACGAGGACTATGAGGGTCTATATATAATGACTCAAAGGGAACGATCCATGAGTTGTATGTACAGTGCATCCGCTGCACCGAGCTATTTACTCCAACAGGGGGTAAAATAGTAGTCCTACTAGTTAGTACTCTGTACGGGGTACGGAGTACACTTCAGTGGGTTCGACTAAATATGAGGTCATGGCCAACGTTCATCAGAGTAGCCCTGAAGTAGTGTAACGCCGAAAAACTTGGACATACTTCTACTAGTATCCATGATTCTACGAATACCGACATGAGATAAGAAGGTTGTTTCATTATTGACTATGACAAATATGCCCTTGTTAGTACCCATACAATTCAATGATGGCATGCGAATCACCTCCAGGCCTTGAAGAATGGCAACAGAAACCTCCGTATCAGATCCAGGGTGGAGAGAAATTCGGCACCGTATACTGGACTGGGAAATGTCACTGCGGAAGAGTAGAATATCGGATAAATAGAGAAAGGCCATTGGATTCTAAATACTGCCATTGCACTGGATGCCAGGTGCTGCACGGTTTGTCTCCCGTTTAATTAAATAAGAAGACGATTTTCAATTAACGAATTATTCTCAAGGTGCCCCTTTCCAGTGGGCTGCTATCTTCCATAAATCAGATATGACATTCACCCACGGCCACCAGGGACTGAATTTCTACAATAGCGCGGAACAACAGCATGCCCACCATCTACCATGTAAGGTGTCGTGTTCCTACTGCCATTCCCCGATCATGGATGAAGGGAGAAATGTCATATTGCTGTTTCCGGGGTTGTGTGAGGTGGAGGGCAAGGCGGCGGTGGGGAAAACCGTACAGCAGATTTTTGAGCCTAGGTAGGTAGTATTGAAATACTATGGATGTTGATAAATTGCTAGTGCTCAGAGGATTTCCGTTACTAACAATTTGGCAATACTACTTACTATCTAATAGTTGCCATATTTTTTATTCTCAGCGCGTGGTCGATATCAAGGATGGCAAGACGAAGTGGGCGGGGATGAACGATTCCAGTGATCGAATTGAGGAGTGAATTGATGAGATGAATATTAGTTAATTACAGATTGTATGTATAATTCTTCTAAATATCTATCTTTTATAATTGTATAAGCGTTTTGATAAATATGTGTAGTAGTATTCATTCCGGGTTATTTAAGATAGGATTTTTAGTTAAATATTTAAAACTATGACGTTGAACTGAACCAACCCACTTCCATCCACCCCCACCAGCCCTAAATAACTTGAATATAGGTCAACACCAGCAAAAACACCAACCAAATGAACAAATAAATCTATGCCCCTTCAACCCTCCAGAAACACTTCTCCGACCTCATCTCCATTCCCCCTCCCCCTCCTTTTCCTGTCACTGTTCATCCTCGCGTTCTTCCCGAACCTCTTTATCTCCCTGTTTAAACCCATCTTCTATATTCCTCCACTCCACCTCCTCTCCCCATTTCCAAGCACCACCGCCGCCACACTAACAACTCCTACATCTACCTCCACACCACCCACAATGGCCTGGTTCCAACGAAACATTGCCCTCCCCCCACGATCCCGCGGCTCCTACCTAATAACCGACCACATCGTCTCTGAACTCCCCGAGCTGCGCTCCTATAAGACGGGCCTACTAAACCTTTTCATCCAGCACACCAGCTGCGCACTCAGCCTGAACGAGAACTGGGACGAGGATGTGCGTGCGGACATGAGCGATGCGCTGGATCGCATTGCGCCGGAAGATCGGAAGGGGGAGCTATATAGGCATAGTGCGGAAGGGTTGGATGATATGCCAGTTCGTTTTTTTTTTTTTTTTTTCCCTTTGCTGAATACATATATATACCTTTTACATCTGGATACTATTTTATGAAATAAAATTTGCCATTGATTGGGGACTATGGCATGCAAATTTTATGTATGGGGATGTGTGAATTAAATTTACTAACTCCAATTTCAAACTATATAGGCACACATTAAATCTGCCCTCATTGGCGCATCTGTCACTATCCCGATCACCAACGGGAGACTGGCTACGGGTACCTGGCAGGGTATCTGGTATCTGGAATTCCGGGCCAGTAAGCACTCACGCAAGGTCGTGGCGACGATCCAAGGCGAGAAAATGTAGTTTCTTTTTATTTATATATTTTATTTAATTCTTCCAGCTTGCTATATATATGTTGGTATTTCTGTGCTTGGGTTTTCGGTTCAATTTAGGTGGTTAATCTGGGAGTTTGTAGGTACTATTGGAACTTGGTAAAAAATATTGCCTGAATTTAAAAGATGTAGAATATATACAACCTACACCTACAATGAGCTCTTCTGCGGGATGAGATCATGCATCGAATGCGTGGGAAATATCCATTTGTGATATGCCAAATGGTTACTCCCACCTGGATATGGCTAGAAACGTCACATGAAACCTTTTCAATTATTGAGAGGAGGGAGATGGCTCAATCATCCAAGATAATAATAGGTCGTCCAACTTTTCATAAAGGGAATGGTTTGCATTTATATCATCGCTACTCCGTACTTCTCAGATCAACTTGTCCCCAAAACAATATGTACAGAGGGGGGACGAAGAATACGAGTACAAGGGGAGATCAAAGAGCCAAACAAGGATATGCTGAAATAATTGGCATCAATTGGTTCCGCAAATCCTCGTGTTTGGAAAGTGGTTCGAAGGAAAATAGGATGAAACAGAAAGAAATGGATCTAAATATTATATTTTTGCTTTTTGTAATATGTGGTTTTGTTCTGATCTATCGTTGCTCGAAGCCCTCTGGCGTAACCGCCCGGTGTCCTAGTGGCTCCAAGGGATACGACGTTTGTTCCTGTGCCTCCAACGCTTTGCGATTGTGTTCGTTTGCCTATTTTCAACCAGAGTTAGAATAGAGCCGAGTTTTTTATAGTTTGGATATGGCCAGCCAGCCAGCGTTAAAGGGCTAGGAAGAGTATGCTATACGTACAAATGGAAGCCCGCAATATTCGCAAGGGCAAATCTGAGGTTTATCCGTATTGATGAAGACTCGGGGGTGGCCAAGGGGACCTCCGCCGCCGTCACACGAGACAACCTTCTCTTTCGTCCATCGGACGGGTTGCTTGTGGATCAACTCAATGGCTGCGTATGGTCGGGGCTGTTTCGTAGAAATATTAGTCAGGAAGTTTTACTCCATTGATGCAAACGAAAGCCGTCAATTGCTCCCCAGCCATTGTCCAAATACATTGCTCCGACCAAATTTCATCATCCCACGGGCTTGAGGCTACTTTCAGGCAGCCGCCCACAACCAAAGCAAAAGAAAAAAGGGCATCATATGTTAAATAAAAACACACTCACCTGATACTCCATAATGGTCTGCTCGAACCGGGGTCCGGTCATCGCCTTCTCCCGTGGCTGCTGGCTCTTTGCCCAGATGGCTGTCCGGTTGGGCGCCTGCTTGGCCAGTTCGCGCCGTGCTTGTTCAACCGATTCTTGCAGGGGCTGGTCCTGAGCGCCCATGGCATCTGTCGGCACGGCATTGCTCTCGGAGACTGGGCTAACCTTCTTACGCGGGTTCGGGTCGTTGGTCGGGATGGCGTTTTCTGATGGCTCAGACAGACGAGGTGCGGTGGTTGTGTATGCGCGGGGGAGGAGGCGGGAAGGGGATGAGCGGGTGACGGCGAGGCAGAAACGGGATCGCGTGGAGGCGAGCATTGTGACTGTTATTTTTTAGCCCGTCGTTGCGGGTGAGCATATATATATGAAGGCGTTGGGTTGTGGTCAATTGTTTGGTGGTTTTGAGGCTTGTTGAAGTTGAAAGGTTGAAGTTGGTTGCAGCAACCAACAGCAACAGCCCTGAGCCAATCGGCTGCCGTTCCTTGGCCGCAGTCAACCTCATTCCACCGAAAAAGTTGAGATCAGGGCATTTTTGCGACAACAACTATTATATTTACGGCTTTGCCTCCTGGTTGATTGGTATTAATTACTGTGCATATATAATTTACTCACTGCACATTATCGAGAAATGGTCGGATATTTAATTACAGATTCACCACCTTTTCCCTGCCCATTAAATCTTCTGCACCAGCCCTTACACAATCAATACACATAAGTACCAGTATCCAGTATCCACCACCATGCCGAACCCAAAATCCCCGAAGGCAATGTCCTCGCGGCTGCTGACCATGAAGGTGTGACCTTCAAACAACCCTCCCCTAGAAATATGGCAAAAACTAACCGCAGCAGTTCATGCAACGCGCCGCCGCCGCCTCCGCCTCCGCCTCCTCCAATCCCAACACTGGCACAAACACAAGCACGAATCCCCCCGCAACACCCAGCCCTTCACAACAACAGCCATACGGTGCCATAAACGCCTCTACGCCGTCTCCCAAGCGCCAAAAAATCTCGTCCCCTTCCATCTCTACCACCTCCACGCCGGCCACGGGTAACTCAGATCTAGAAGCAATATCCGCTGCCATAAGAGCGGAGGAGGAGAAACGTGCTGCCGCTGTTGCGAAACAGGCTGCCGCGGCCGGTGAGGAGGAGTGGGTTATTGAGTATCCGCCGGACACGTTTCCGGAGCCTACTCCTCAGGCAGTCATGAATGGTGGGAATGCATACGGGTTTGGCGGCGCGGGGGATGAGGAGGAGGTTATGGGTAGGCAGAGTTTTGGCGGGTTTAAGAGAAAGGGGAAGATGGGAGTGGTATGTTTCCTTCCCTTTCTTTTCCCTTCCTTTTTTTTTACCATTTCTTGTCTAATAATATGTGGTGGATGGGGGAAACAAAATAGCCCATGGCAACAACATCTAGCACCCACAACGCATACGACAACAACGAAGATGAAGAGGATGTAGACGGGCGAGGGGGTGGAGATGACGACGACCAAGACAACGATGGCCTCGATGCACTTCTGAAGCATGCTAAACTAAAAGCTGAAAAGAACAGGCCTGAGAAGCGCAGGGAACATTATGACAAACATAACAAGAAGAGGAAATCTAGTGACGGTGCTGTTGACCTCAGCCGTTTGACTAGCATATCTGGCGGTGTTGATAAGGGGGAGCAACAGCGACATCACCAACGACATCACAACCAACAGGGTGGCGGGGGCGGCGGGAGGAAGGGCTGGAGATGAGCCTTTTTAAAGGGTACGGTGCGGGGACCAAAGCTGTAGGTAGCGATTTGACGATGACCAAGTTACTTGCTCCCGAGTAATTTCCCGTGCATATTGGTGCTTTATTTTATTTTATTTTATTTTATTTTATTTTTTGAATGGGTATTTTCTTGCAGTTCGATATTCAAGGCCTGCTGTGGTTATGGTATGGATGGTATGAATTTTGCTGGCGTTGGGTATGAAATATGTTATAGAATATTGTCTTGCCTCCATTTTTCAATTTGTAGATGATGATGAATAAATCTTATAATGATATGACAACGAAAATATATATATATCTAATATGGACAAATAGCTTAAACAGCCCAGAATATGTACAAAATCAAAACAGCACTTATAGACACACAATATACATAAAATACTCTGTATCTTAACATTGACAAAAAATATATTTACAACTTCGCCCTCCCCACCCTCTCCTTTTCCTCCCACCTCCTATTCCCTCGATAATTCAGCATCATATTCCACGCCGCAACAGTAACCCCCAGCGGCGGCACAAGCAACAACACCCACGCCCACCACTGCGGACTCGCTTGCGTAACCCTTCCCATAACCTTCCTCACCTCCTCTTCCAGCTCCGCCCTATTCCCATCATTCCACACAACCAACCCCCGCACCTCCTCTGTGCCCCTCGCCTCCGCCCGCGCCACCTTCCACTTCACATCCCCTTGGCTCTTCACGCGGTTCATCGCATCCTCCGCGCTCAGATGCGCATCGCGTGCCCGCAGCCGTGCAATCTGCACCGCCGCATCGGAGACGCCAACCATTATCACCGTCCCGCACAGTGTGTCCAGCCCGCTCTCGAAGAGCAGGGGTACATCCAGCACCACCGCCCAGTGGCCGCGGAGGTAGTAGTAGAGAAGGGAGCGGTACATTTCCCAGCGCACGGCCGGGTGGACGATGCGGTTTAGCACGGCACGGTCGCGTTTGCGCTCCTCCGTGTCGCCAAAAACGCGCCGTCCGAGGATGGGACGGTTTAAGGGCCGGCCTAGACCTTTTCCTTTCGGTTTGCTTTTGTCATTCGGGTCGTCTGGATCATCGGGAAGGAGGAGGTCTGGGGTCGTCGGGCCGAAGTAATCGACGATGGCGCGGTAGCCGGGAGTACCGGGCTCGACTACTTTGCGGGCTAGGATGTCGGCATCTATTATGGGGATGCTGTAGGGCGGGGAAGAGAGGAGGGCGGAGACGGTAGATTTGCCGGTGGCGATGGAGCCAGTTAGGCCGATGAGGAGCATTGTTGCTGACGGGGTTTTTATATAGGGCGTGGGGTTTGGGGATCAGTTCGGGGGTGTAGGAGCGGGTTTCCCAACGCTCTGTTCGAAGGATAAAAGGGCGTCAGTTGGACTAGTCGGTATTCGATTTTAAAGATCCCGTAACAGCATGGCTCAAAGGTACAGTACATCCACACTTATGCGTATATGCGTATATTGTGCTTCTGTAGGGCCGGATCTTCGTCGTGGTGGCTTGCTACCTTCCCCCCTCTCCACAACCGGCTAGTTAAGCAGTAAATACCGCGACAAACCACGGAAGAGGATGGGGCTGGGTATGCAGAATGCTGTTTTTTTTTATCTAATCTCGTATATATGCCCTGCCATGAACGTATTCGTTAGCTGCACGAACTGGGGCCATTTTGGTTTGGTGAGTGATGGTTTGGAGTAAGTAGTAGTATACCTGGAATACCAGTCAGCCCGCCAACGAACAGGAAGATAGAGAAATGGATCTACCGGACAGGCCCGAGTATGACGAAGCTGAGAAGGGGTCACTTTGTACTCCGTACTGGCGAGAGAGAATGCCAGGAGAGAGTTGTCGGGTAAGAGATGTGAGCGATGGATGAAAGTTGGAGTAGAAAAGTTGATGATGCAAGGGACGGGATTAATTACAGCCGAGGTCACGGCAAGCCCATTTAACAGCTCCTATTTATTTAATTGGCGAAATAAATAAAAATGTAAATTAAAAATAAACCCCTTTCTTTTCAATTTTTATTTGTATGAATGAATATATGTTCTATATCGTACATAGTACATAAAATATACAGCGCTTTTAAAAAAGGGTTTTCCTTCTCAACCGCCCTCCCCCCTCGGCCTTTCTCTCAATTCCCCTTCTAATGGTACAGTACATTACAATTCTATTTTAATAATAATAAAACCCGTAGAAACCGCCGAAACCCAGCTTTCAAATGTACTGTACCGTACTCCGTACAGTACTGCAGTTTGTGGCATACGCACGAAAAATTCTCGAGACAATAAAACGATTTACCTCTTTGAAGTGAAGAGATAAATTGGATAAAAACCGTTCTAAATCTTTTCATTTGGGCGGGGTTGCAGGTACGATGATAATTGGTTTCGAAAAGCTGATGTTGTGTCGCGCGGCAGGGGAGAGGTAAAAACCAGAGACGCACCAATCGGGCCCGGGTGATGAGTAAGTAAATCAGTCGGGTTCCCGGTCGGGCTTTTAAGAGTAGATTGGTGTTGGAAAGCGAAGCTATTCTTTCTTCGTGGGTGGAATCGAGGCTATCGGGGAATGTGTTAGCTAGGTTAAAAATATTCGATTTGAATACAAGACCACCGCAAACAAAAGATCCGGGCAGAGGATAGCTTACTGGCATCACGATCACGTCCACTCCTTTCCTCTGTTCCCTTCTCCTTCTCCCTCTCCCCATCGAAATATATATCCTTCCCACATTCATACTGTACAATATACTTACATATACAAAACAAACTTCACCCTATCCCGTCTACTCTTATTCACCCGAACGGCTGCTGCTGCTGTTGTTGCTGTTCTTGTTCCTGCTTCAGCATTGGCTTCTGCTTCGGAAGTTCCCGCCCCGGCAACGCGACGTTGGGATCCCGCGGCTTCCCATCCCAGCCAATATCGGGCCAACCTTTGGGAAGCGTGGAGTAAGGGGGCATCGTGTAGCGGCCATCGCAATAGCCCCGATCCGGGCAGGTTAGGTTGCAAAAGCCGAATTGCTTGCAATAGCAATCCCTGGCGTTGGGGCAGTAGACGGACTTGCGGCCGAAGATCACTATATCAAATAATTATTTAGCATGGCTGCGGTTGAATAAAGCGGGCCAATGTTGAAGGGGGAGGGGAGGGGAGGGGGACAGGCATACTGTGCCACGAATACTCAAAGATGCGCCCACTCATCGAATCCGGCAGCGATGTGTTGAGCAGCCATTCCCGAAAATGTTCATATTCCTTCTTGGGCCGCTTGTGCACTTGCTCGCGCGTGGCGGCGAACTGGGCGCAGCAGGGCACGCCGATTTCCTGGGGCACGGGAGAGCCGGGAAATAATTCTTCGAAACTGTTTTTGAAGTGGACGCCGGCGTGCACGTCAGCACGCTCGATGTCGGTGAAGGGTCTGATCTCGGCGGGGCAGCCTAGGACCCAGACGCAGCGGAGGTTTACGTAGCCTGCCTTTGATAGGAAAGGGAGCTGTAGGTTTTTGAGGGGGGGAAGGCTGTCATAGAGAGGGTCGTCGCTGTGCCATTGGTAGCGTTGGGAGTGGATGAAGACCATGTATTTTGGGAGGCGCTCGTAGTTGTCGATTATGTAGCTGGATTTTGTATTAGCAATTTGATTAATATATATATTCACTCAATTAGTGAAACATACGTTAGATACACCATAGCCTCTCTGCCCTTATTCTTCGGCACAGTCAGCCTTGCATCGGGATCATCGACAACATATATATTCAATTTCCACTCCGGGAGGTTCTCGATTAGCCAGGAGGTATCGGCAGTGGACATGGACGCCACAACGAGTTCACGGTTCTCCAGGTCGGAGACATAGCTGGGTGAGGACAAGAAAGAGAAGAAGCAATGGTTAACGAAGCTGCAGAAGAGAAAGAAAACAGCTAGACAGGCAATGAGCGTGATGCCAGAGATGGCGGGGGGTTGGCGCAGCAGTCGCGGAGACGGGGGTCTGTAGGCGGGGAAGACGGCCATGAAGGGGGTGGAAGCCAGAAGACGAAATTAATTAAAGAAAAAGACGGAGTTTTCAAAATCAGTTCAATGATGAAGAAATGAGATACAATTGAATATATAAAAAGAAGAGGAGGAAGAAAAAAGGGGAGGGGAACGGATGTTGTGTGAATCTGCCAGCGCAAGGACAGATACATATAGTATATAAAAAAGACTTCCTAGACCAGCACAGCGAAACGCAGAGGGGCTAGGATCAACATATTTCTTTTTCTCCCTCCAGAGATAATCAAGAGTCAAGGGGTCAAGAGAGAGGAGGAAGGGTACGGTGTTCTCCGTACGGAGTACACACACGGAGTAGATAGTGGATATATAAAGTCAGTGATATTTTAGATCGAATATCAAGGATCCCGAGATGAGGACGATCAACCAAGAAATAAGAGAGAAGATTTCCTCCAAAGAACCTTCAAGCGCAAAAAAAGAAGGTAAGGATCCAAGGTTTATTAGTACTACTAGTACTATTTACGCGCGGCATGAAACACGGGGACCAAAGCAAGACAAGCATTTTTTGTGGCTGGACACTAAGGCGGTTTCCTCTTTTCCTCTGTTGCTCTAAGACGGTATTCCGTACTAGTTAGCCTAAAAGGCTTCTCTAGTCATCCGCGGACGAAGCCCCCCTTTTTTCCCTTAGGTCGAAAACCTTTTTCTTATTTTTAATGTCCAACATTATACATACAAAGTAGGTACATAACATATCTAAAGTACTGTATGTACATACTTTTTTTCGTCCAACGTCGGCAGTTTATTCAAAAAAGGGGGGTTCACACATGGTAGGCTTTGCATATGATGGAATGTATATATACTTAATTATCCCAATGATAGATCGGTCAAACGACCCACGGGGAATCTCCTTTCCTCCCCCCACCCCCATAGATTGTTTAGCTTGTTCGGGATGTTGAAACCTGATCGGCAGCGTAGTCGGGGGTGCAAGCGTCACCACAACACACACACACACACACACACAACACACACACACACACACACACACACACACTACAGAGTACACCACACTACACAACAACGCAACAACAACACTTATCCCGTCTTCAACAGGTTGATCGTTGGACAAAAATGCCCCTTTGCTACCCTGAAGTAACCAGCCAGCGTATTCTGCACTCCGTACGGGAGTACAAGGTGTTGTTGCCCCGCCACCACCCGTCCGCGACTCGCCACAGGGCGTTGCAACTTATTTCAATGCCGTATCCTTGGATTCGGCCCCAGTCGATGACGAATGCATGAAGCAGATCTACAAACTCAGACCCAGGGGGGGCACATACTCTTCTTCGGCAACTGGATGAAATACAGTTTCTTGCACTCCTTCGGCCTCGTCACATGGCCTGGGAGGAAAGGGTACATGAACGTCTCGAAATTCGGTCGCCACCATTGAGCGAGCGTGTCGCCGATTTCCCAGTCGTCATTTACCCCCTCGCCGCTGAATTGTGAGCCTACGGGGGCTAGGCGCTCGTTCAATCGCGTCTTGAACCCTTCAACCTCATCATCGTCGTGGTGCAGATAGTCGCCTGGTCTACCATGACGTTTAGTGACGTTAAAACAAATATATATATATCTATATATATGAAAATAGTCACAAATATAGTATATGTGGAATATATACGCACAGCTTGAAAAAAGCATTCGCGATCTGCAACATCAGGACATGCGGATGGTTATGCTCATGGCACACTAGTATCCCTTCGCAGGTGCGCCGCATGCCGTACTGTTCATAGTGCTCTTCCAGTCGCTTCAGCCGCGCCAGCACGGATGGGTCCTCCTCTGGCTGCGTCTCCTTGGTGCCGAATGTGTAGTTTGAGAGCGGGTAGAGGCGGATTGTTGCTGGTTGTTTGGCGGAGAAGCCTTGCGGAAGGATGGGGCTGTGGAGAAGTCAAAAAAAGGCGGGGGGGAGAGGGGCATTGGAGTTAGTACATTTTATAAAGAAGGGTGAAGGAGAGGTGATGATACTGCAGGGGGTTCAGAGTAAAATGCGTGCGGATAGATAGATAGATAGGCACTTTTGAAATACTTACGGAACGGAGCTCTGCAGCGCCGTCGCAGTCACGGTTGACATGCTGTCGAGCTATGTATCAATCGGAGAGGGGGGGGGCGAGGGGGGGTGTGGCTGGCCGCGGATTCTTCGATTCCAGAATGAGGTACTTCTGTAAACGGCTGATTTGACGGGATGTATTACACTCTGGGAGGATCAATTGCCTGCAAAAAAAAAGAAGAAAGAAAAAGAAGAAAGAGCGTGTGCGGTTTCACTGGAGAAGGGGAGGGAGTTGTATAGAAATCATTCATTGGAGCTGACTGAGAGGAAAGGTTGTTGCTGCTCCCCTTGCTGCTTTGCGGGTGTGTTTTGCTTGGGCTGGGGGCCGGAATATCTATTCCCCCGTGGGAATTTAGAACCAGTCAGACGAGGCTTGAAAACAACTAGAACTCCTACTACTTTACTTCCATTCTAAAGAATAAATGCATCAATTGAAAAAGCTGTTGAATGGGGCCCCGAATGAAATATCAATCAACAAAATGAGTATTATATGTCACCTCATATTTTCTTGAAGAATTCAACACTTCTTCATCTCTAGTACTATTCTCTCTGAGTAGTATCTATATGGCTCAGGAGTAAAACGTCAAGTGATAGAAACCATTTGCCGGCTTCGGGCTCTGTGTCACAGCTATGTCATGGGAAATAAGTTGATGAACGATATTGCTAATCGAGAGAGAAGGTATGATTTTAATATCGTCTAATTTATTTAATTTTTCCTACCTAAACTTTTTGAACTTCTAGTAATATCTCGTTGATGAACAGAGTACCAACTTCGCGGCTAATCAGTTCCAAGGTTGACTAATTTCAGAAATTGGTAAGTAGTTTTCAGTAACTCTGAGCGGAGTGGCTGAGTTTACTGAGATAACCTGGACCATTACTCTTTAGACTGAACTTGGAGATCTGTACC
>LGUA01000168.1:0-27451 GCA_001660665.1 Emergomyces africanus
TTATCAGAGATTAATTAGATCAATGATTTTATTAAATATATTAATATTAGTTATACTGTTACTTCACTAGAAATTTCTTCTATAATTAGACTTTTATATAGAGTTGTCATTTATGATTTTTTTTTATTTTATAACTTTCTCTATCTCTGAAGAAACTGTTCTATGAATATCTATAAACTTTATTATTAATATAAAAGCTTTTCAAGTAATCTTGAAAGAGAATTAAAATTTAGAATTATTAAAAGAAGAAGTTTTAAATCTATAATTAAATCTATTTAAACAGATATATTTAATAATTCTTTATTCAAATCACACAAAGTTATTCTTTTATTATATTCAACTCTTTCAGTTGTATATTATTCAGCTGTTTTCTCACTAAATATGAAGTGTATTTACAAGAGAGAAGAATTTGAAATAGAATGAAAGACTGATTTTTCAGTTTAATTCTAAGACATATCTTATGTCTTTTTAAGTATAAAAACATGGATTTAATGTCTTTTTAATCAATGAGATCTATATATTGTGAGATCTAGATGAATTGAGGAGATTAATTTGAAAGAATCAAAGAGCTATAATCTGTTGAATCAAGTATGATTAATTGATTGATCTATCTAGCTAGAAGAAGGTTCAACTATATGTGAGTGACAGTGTGAAGAGTCACATGTCATAACAAAGGAGGTGGCTGGGAGCCCTGGTTAGGGTATTATCCGACACTTTGTGTTTATTAATTAGTACTTATATTGTGGTCCGCGCTTCTCTTTGTTGAATGGTGGCCAAACCACTGACACAAAGATACGCCCTAGAATTGTTTTGGTTCTAAACTGGGATATTTTCTCAGGTTTCTCAACTGTCTGTCCAACTCTCAACGAGCTACCAGGGAGACTTTGCCCCAGGAAACTATTGAGCTAGCTCATTGTTACCTTGCTGGTCCTGCCACTTGCCGTCCCTTGCTCACTTAGCCAGCTGGCTTTCAATCAATCCGCCGTTCAAGGATAAGTTTTGGAGGTAATTATCAACATCTTTCAAACAGCTAAGACGAGGAGAAAGCGTCGTCTAAACGTCTCGAGTCTCTTGGCGATATCGACAGTTCTTGATAATGAAGGTCTTAACATGCCTCATTCCGGGCCTCTTTATCGCAACCAACAAGATTCTGAAAGAATGAAGAGCACTCAAAATGCTGGGAATTTCTCTCATCATTTGAATCCCCGATAGATATCAACTGGGCGTCACTGTGAGCATTTGCATATTTCATTCCATGGGTTGGATTGTTCAACTGCTCAATAATCCTCATGAACCTCTCAAATTAGTTTCTTTGATCGGGGCACTTTTTGTCGTCGGCGAGGGCAGGTGGAAGTAGGTAACTTCAACGGAAACGTTAGCAGTGTAGTACCCATATATTAGTATGATGAGCTTGTCACTTTTGTTTTTCTTCGGAAAATTCCGAACTCTTTGTGGGCTGTAAATTTCGGGGAAAGCCTGCTCCCGCAACCCGTAGGACCACGGCCAACAGGAATGACCTAGAGTAATATGGGACTTACAATTGGCGCCGCTTGTGCCTGCGGTTCAGAGAGGGGGGGTGTGGGTTCCCGCAAATTGGCGGCTAGCATAACTGCTCGACCACCCAAGGTCCATCCATCGGCTTTTGTCTGGGCGGCGGGATGCTTGGCCCAAAAGCTAAACCCATATCATGTCCAGGTCACATTATAAAAGAAGGGCGAAAAGGCATTGTAGGTTTCATTTACTGGCATTTTGCCAGCGAATGTTTGGAGCCGATACAAAGAAGCAATTGCCTTAAAATTATGTACCTATTACTTGATGGGCAGATATCCTGAAACGCAACGAAATCGATTCACCAATATAACCTTTCTGGAACCTAATGTGTAGTTATAGGTATATAGTGCTGATGAGAATCATCCAAAACCGTGTCAATCCATATATCTGGCACTCCGTACTTCTCCCCCCCCCATTTCTCCCCCCATTCCATTATTCCATTACTGTAATCACAATTTATGAAAATGAGTTCGATAAAACCCGACCCCCCTGCCTCACGTAGGCAGTACAAATGGGGGGACGAGTATTTCTCATCATCCCTAGTATGGGAATGAACATTAACCTCCGTCGTCCTCACTATTGCCAGCGCCAAACTACTAGGCGCCGCCTGTCCCTCCCCTAACTCTTCCTGATTCTCGTACGACGATGACTCTGAATGTAGACTATGCATCTCAAACGAAGAGCGAGAGAGCCGCCGGTTCAGAGTCCTCTTCTGGCCAGCAGGGTACAACCCTTCACTCGGTCTGGTCCCGCTACTCGATTGTGGAAATGAGCGCCGGCCGCGATGCTTTTTCGCGGGGCGGATACTGATACCCCTCGGCGTCGCTATTAGGGAACGGAACGCAGGGATGTTAGTGACTAGAAGGGCGATAGAAGCTTCGATTTGAGACCACATGGCAAGGCGTATTGGTGTATGTAAGAGCTCAACCATGTCCTTGTCGTCTGTCACCTTTTTGATTTCGTGGTAGCGGACAAAGGCAAAGGCGATGATTATTAGACCCAGGGAGAACATGCAGGCGAGGCCGAACTTGTGTTTCGTGGATATTCGTGCTTTCATGAGGAGATAAAGGGGAAGGATCATAACTATTTTATTATTAGATTTAAAAAAATATTAAAAAAACGCATTCGTTAGATTATGATTTCAGTAGAACGCGTAAGAGGCGACGGTGATTCGAGTAAGAAAGGGGTAATGGCTGAGGGACAATCGTACTGAGTAAATCGGAACCAACGTCAGCGCCAACAGCCACTTTGAGATTGATATCAACTCGCTTAACATCCATAAGGCAGGTGTCAATATCTGTAGTAAAACATATAGATAGAGTTTTAGCATCTGTATTATGGGCCAGAGAAGTATAGTATGGTGAACTGACTCGGGGTCCAAGTGGCTGACAAAGGGCTGCATGTTAAAAAATTTGTGAGTAGGCAAGTCACGTAGGTAGCTAGAACCAGCGCGAATACCAGCCAGAAGATTTTTATATATCTGGGTAAACCGATGACTATACGCCCAAAAAATGCAAGAATTGAAAATTTTGCTACACGAAGAGAGATTATTTGTCAGTAAGTTGCATTGGTTACTACCAGATCGGACGGCTGAACTATACATACCCGCCCATAATGTCGTCCAAAAGAGCAGCATTTGACTGTAAAAAAAATTGTCAACGTCACATTTCCAGACAAGGAACAGGATATCAAACTACCAAAACAAAAGCTTCAGCGCGGTACTGATTTCCTTCGTCATATTATCATAGTCGTACGTTGAAAAATTGGTTGGATCTATCTTCGCGGCGTGCAGATAGTCCATTAAGTCGAAGAATATAGGTCCTAGAACAGTACCCAAACTCGTCACGGCGGTAAGAAAAATGAGGCAAATGAACGCAAGGTAATCCTCTGCAAGATATATCCTTTGGACTTGGAATCTCAAAGCGGCCCGTCCAATCGTGGTGACGACTCCGACGCCCCATAATGCCCAAGCCACTCCCTATAAACATACATGGTCAGTACAGGTGTGCCGCACATAAAAGCCATCCGTTGAAATGGGAACCTTACCCAGTACATGGCATGCTGATGCGCTTGATAGCTCATGGTAGGCCCCGTTCAATTTAACGTCCCGTATAAAGCAGAGCTGGATAGAATTCAAAATTATTGCAACTCAAGAAGAAGGCCCGATAAACCACACAGAAATTTCCATTAATCTCTTAATGGATAATCCAGTTCAGCAGGTTTCCTAAGCACTAGATATTAGGTGAACTGGGCCAAACTTCTGCAATATCATAACAAGAGCTCAAGCTCAACCCCTGGGAGGCCACGGTCACAGCCCCAATACCATACCATTCGAAGTACAAAGGGTAGAAATAGATATGGTCAAAAGAAACCGAATAATTCTGAAATAAGGGCTTCAAATTGGAAGAGTCCGGAGAGAAAGGATTGAAATGATCCAACAGGGGCAGCGGCAAGAGTCATCTCCGTTGTTGACAGCGAGGCGTGAAGAAATCGTCTTCCTGAGGGTACATGGATGACAATATATATACAAATATATATTTGTTTGAACTCGCAAAGCTTTAGAAGAGAAGATGGAGGAGGAGGTCTGAGATCGGAATATCACCCCCCCCCCCCCAACCCACCGGCCCACCCAACTAACCAAACCCTTTCAGACAAACGACGGCTTTAAAAATTATGTGCGATTGGCTTAACGCAATAACGAAATCGACACTGGACACTGCAAGAAGTAGCGTAGCATCGATCATTCCCCTTGGAAATATCCTGCCACAGCAATTGCAGAATGCCGAGATGAACGTGGTTGCCTCTTCTGGATGCCAGTCTCGTGTGGACGAATTTTCCACCGTCATCGTAAACACGTATGGAGTATTTATTCTCCGTAGGGGCGGGGGGGGAGTGTCCCGATAGAGAAGATTCTGATGCAAGTACCCGAAAAATGCAAAATAAATATGCATAATATGCAACAAAAAACACCCGATTTTCTGAGGATTTTGATGCCTTGTCCAGACATATGAACATGAATATATTCATATTTTTAAATCACCCAAATGACCCAAGTTCCACAAGGTCGCGAAAACTCTCGTCTTGATGTAGGCGGACGTTTTATGGAAAGGGAAGTTTGAAAAGTCCGAAAGCAACTGGCCATACGAGAGCTTAGATTTTTGTGGTAGGTACTAGTAGTACTAGTAAGTATCCTTGTGGTACCACGTACCCTCTCTCAAAGTGCTCCAACGTGTTGCTTATTTCAAACTACAGAATAGAAATGGGGAGATCTGCTGTCACATCGGTCCAGACGCGAGAAAAATCGGGATTGCGAGTCAGGTCAACTCACAGAACACCCAGCTCTTTGGATGCCCCCGACTTGTCAACGCTCGCAGAATTACTCCGTACTGCGCAGTCGAAACGCAGCAACGTTACAGATCGCAACGATACCGGTACCGCGTCCAATCCTACTAGTACTATTCAGTACGGAGTAGTTGGAGACAGATCAACAAAACGTTGGGTGTGTTACCGCTGGGCCTGGAGCGGATAGTACAGAATGTACTATACAGTTGTTGGAACTCGCTGAGATTAGGCCAACCAACGGCCAACCATGGATAGTACTAGTACTAGTCCATGGCGGATTAATGGCTGTAACAGCTAACCACGCATATTTGCTTATATTTCTTAGCTCACTCACAAATTACTAAGAGTGATACTATAAAAGATTATATTTTCCATATTAATTAGTTAGATTTAGATAGATAATTAATTGAAGAATATAATTACTATAATAATATAAACAGATCAACTCTGATAATTATAAGTCTGATAATATTTTATAATATACTACTAGTATTTACTAGTTATCGATTGTTTTAGCATTTACGTCATTACTAGTGAGCCGGAATTACAATTTTTCAATAGCCTAATTTGGCTTATAATCATCATCGAAAAGCCATTAAGGCCTCAGCATTGTCATGCTAACCTTCATCCACCCACTTCGCTGGCCGATATGGTCTACCTTATGGCATTTTATCTCTGTGTTTTCAAAGAGCATCATTCGTCCATTCCAATTTCGGCTCGATGGGGTGGCCGAGCCAGGATTTGACGATGTTGAGCAGTGCACAAGCATAGAAAAGGAGATACAGCAAGTAAGATACAACATCAAACTATAATATGTCTTTTGCTAAACTTTCACTGTCTAGCACGCGAAATCGACTCCACCGAAAGATTCGCAAACGCATATTGAAGAAAATAGAGCAGTTGCATGGGACGGAAGCTCAGAACTGGTAGCCTATGACCCTCATCTCAAAGAAGTTCTGGATCATGACTCAACCTCCATCATTACACGAATCAGACCTGGGATTGTTCTCAAATCACCTCGCTATTCATGGTGGCATTCTCCAACCGCAGAATCCCATGATTCGGTCAAGCATATCAAGCACAGTTTCAATGTTGAAGAACAAATTCTTGGGATCTTAGGAGACCACCCTAGAATAATAAAGTATGAACACTCAAAATTTTCATTTTCTGTTCGACATTAATGTATGCTCAGGTTCCTTAGCCCCTCTGACAGCCCCCGAGGCCTACTTTTTGTTGAGACCAATGCTGGCAATTTGTAAACATACCTTGACTACCCCAGTAGCGTGATTAGTACAATTTTGCGTCTTCAATGATGCTCTCAAGCTGCAGAAGCTATACAATACATTCATCAGAAAGACGTCATTCACTCTGATCTACGCCCCGAAAATTATTTGCTGCACAGGAATTCCGATGATATTCTCAATTTATTCCTTAGTGATTTTGGAGGCTCAACTAGCGGTGTCATAGATGGTGGACATCTCCCAGATTCTGGCTTTTTCAACCCACGGAAACCTTGGGTGTCAACGGAAGCGACAGATATATTCAGCCTTGGATCAGTTTTCTATACGATTATAACTGGTCACTGGCCATACAAGTCTGCAGGGCCGTTCAGATCACTGGAGGAGAAATTGAGTTATGGAGAAAGAGTGGATGAACTCTTCTCCTTGGGTAAGTTTCCCCCAGTTGAAGGTCTAATTGGCGGAGACATTATACAAGATTGCTGGATGGAACAGTACAGAGAAGTAGATATAATTGTTCGTGATCAGAGCATCATATTCGAAGAAATTTCGTTACAGGCTGGGAGGTATGAGAGTCTTGAGTCCTAAATCGCTATTTGAAATAACACAGCAGAAAACGAAACATCGTCTGTCATCCATTCATGTCTGAAATTGTGGAAACTTGTGAAGCGTGCCTTTGGTGCCTTTGTTACCAAAAATATACCCTTAGTTGACTAACAGAGGTGAATTCCAGACTGTGGCAGTTCTCACCTAAGGTTTAATGCAACCATGTCTCCTGCATTCTTCCTTTCACTCTGTTTGAACCCAAAGTATTTTCCTTGCGGCCGGAAGGGGAAGGAGTGTCAATGTCAGAGCAAGGAGTAAATTTGACATCTTCTGTGACTCTATCGCCACATTCATACATTTTTGTGGAAACGTCAACGGTACACATGCTGAGAAAGATTGTAAGTAACAGTAATTGAAAGAATTTAAAGCCAGAATCTTACGTAGACGTGATGAAGCCGAGGAAAGAATGTTCGAAAGAATCTTAATGTGAGGCTAGTAAAGGTTCAAAAAGGATGGGTGAGTGAGTTGTGATTGTTGAGACATTTCTTTGCCATCTTTATATAGGTTTGCACTAGGCTAAGAGGTTTGATTTTGGACATGAATAGTATTGTAAGAGGTGATAGATACTAGTGTGAAGAATGATAAGAAAGAGTGTATATATATTGCGTATATAGTAGCTAATCGCTAGAGAAGGAAAGGAAGAAGAGAGAGAGAGAAGAAGAGGAGGAGGAGATGCGCGGAGGATATATACATTCGTATAATAAATAAGGAAAGAATAAGTTGTAGCGTAGTGGCAATATACACATAGAGAAAAGAATAGACGAAGTGCATTACACTGCCCCTTATTTTCCTAGAAGCTGACTTCAGTGATAGAAAAGAATACTAGTATAATAATGTGCCATAGCCTTAAAAAACATAAAAAGCTTGTAATATTAATATTAATAAAAATAAGTTCTAAGCTGGTTGGTTGGTGGTGACCGAGCTCTTTGCCCCAAGTGTTCAACAGGTTATGAGCCCCTCATGTGCAGTCAAAAGTTCTCTTGCCTAAGGGTGTGCCAACATGCTACTCCGTACACAGGTTCGAATCCAGGCCATGTATTGTAATATCTTCTCGCTGATATTTAATACTTTCTTGCACTTTAACTAGCACTCAGGAGATGAAAGCCTAGGGCTTATCTAGTAGTAGCTTGATACTAATAAGACGGAGAATTTTGACCTTGTTAAGGAAGAGGAGAGAGAGGTAACTCATCTTTTTGTCGAAATGTAAATAAAGGTGCAGTGCGGTTTCGGGTTCGTTTGATTTTTTCGGCGGTCGAATCAGGGTTGTTGCAAGGGTCTTTGAATTTAAATTAACTTGTTATTTACTCTAGAAAAATGGAATGTCTCTGTGCTATTTCTTGTTTATCACTGGTCTGTCGAGAATCAACATCCAACAAATCTCCAAAAATGAAAACGTTTAACCAAAATTTTACCAAAATCTCCCAATCTATATATTCGGATATATACACTGTACATACATGTATACTTTTTCCTTTCCTCTTTATCCATTTTCCTTTTCTTCCATTTTTTTTTTTATCTCTATGCATTTTCAACCTTCCATCCTCCAGTCAAAGACTCAGTGAAGAGCATCGTCGGGTCATACTTTGCGCGGATCTGTTTCAGTTTCGCAAGGTTATTGCCCCCATAGTTTTGAAAAACCTGTTGCCCTTTGTCGGCATCATTCATATACCTGAAATCCGCATTCTGCCCTGCCACGGCAAGTGCATCTTCCATTTTCGCCATGGTTGAGTTGCGGTATTCAGCAATCCTTTGATCATATTTTGCATCCGCCCATGCAATGTCTTGGATTATCCCTATGTCGCCAACAGATTGTTATTAGCTACTCATAGGTAGAAATCAGAGAGCGAAAGTGGTTTAAAAAAACAAGAAAGGGAGGAAGGGAGGAAGGGCGGGGCCCGGGCGGGGGGAGAGGGGATGGAACATCGATTTGGATTTGGATAGGAGACATGGGGTAAAACATACAGAAATATGGAGCCTTAGACACATCCAAACCTTGTGGATTACCTCCCTTTCTAGCTCCCTCCTCTATAAATCGCTTCGTCACGGGTTGGAATGCTATGCTAATTGAGAGCTCCGGGATATCCGAAAGCTTATCTTTGACAGAGTTAACAAAGATATTATGAATGATCTCAATAGCTTCAGCAGTAGCCAAACTTGACACTACTTGAAAGCTCTGTCTCTTGCCACGAGTGATGAAAGCATCTTGCTCAACAGCAAATTTCGCCAAGGTCGTCTGACGGTACGTGTTGTTCCGTGATGGTATAGCAGTGAAATCAGACAGCGCCGGTTGATCACATTCCTCGCCATCATAGAAGATGAAGGAAATAGGAAGTGCTATGCTCTGTGAAGGAATCAGTGCAAGCGTCGGGATTATGGCAGCTTTAGCATCGTTTGAGCCATCCTGAGCAAAATGGGCGACAGCGTTCAGGAATTGATCCCGCGAATGTGGATCGCTATCATGTACAAGAACGCCTCCGCAAATCTTGGGGGAGTGAAATGTGACGAGATCAAAGCGGGTAACGATACCAAAGCTATTTCCACCACCTTTCAGGGCCCAGAAGAGATCGCTGTTCTCCGTGGCAGTGGCAGCGACGATTTCACCGCTAGAGAGAATGACCTATTAAAAAAACCAGGATGAGTATCGCCAGCAAAATATTCACCATGCTCCTCACCATACTTTGATCAATAAATAAAATAAATAAAAGTATGCTTACTTACTTCATACTCAACAACATTGTCCGATGCAAATCCATGCTGGTTAGAGTAGAAGGAGATGCCACCTCCCAGGAGCAATCCAGGCACTCCCACGACTCCCACGCGGCCTCCCAGGGCAACTAATCCATGAGGTTCAAGATATTGGTAGACATCATTCCATCTATTCCCCGGGCCAACAGATATAACCGACTTATCCCTGCTGAGCTGCAGTTTCTTCATCCCCGTGAAGACGATCAAGACACCACCATCTGTATTCCCATAGCCAGGGACAGGCATGTGCCCACCCCCTCTCACAGCGAATTTCGTGTCAGAGGCTGCAAGAATCTCTACTGCACCAGCAACCTCGTATGTATCGCGTGGAACGAATACACACAGAGGTGTTGAAAAGGTCGTAGTGCTGTAATAGTCTATAAAAAAAAAATGAAAATAGAAAATAAAAAACACTCACGTCAATACTTGCTTCATGATAAATTTCCGCCACTGGAAAATCAAGAAAGAATACAAAAAAACCACTCACTCTCATTCTCATACTTGTACGTCTCACTTCCTGGACGAAACACTCTCCCCGGATACCGCTTTCCAATCCTTGAGCAGACATCCTTTGGACAAAAGATTGAGTCAGCGAAACCCGAAGCCAAACACAACTCGGCAAGAGCAAAGAGCAGACCCAAACGGGTTATAAGTCCAGCCATGGTTTTCCAATTCCTCAAGTAAGTGTGGCCTCTAGCACATCTTCTTCCCGAGATTCAAAACAAAAGCATAAGAGAAAGTCAAATATATATACTTGTTCGTCATAAATATCCAATGTATGAGCCTACCTCACTATCTCTCGCGTGCAATGCTGGCTCGTTACTTGAATAGGGAAGGCCCGGCGCCTTCTTTTTCTTCTCCGAGTATGTTTTCAGCTCCCGGATAGTAACCTGCTGCGAGTATGTTTTCAGCTCCCGGATAGTAATCTGCGAGTACGGAACAATGTTTAGGTAACCCCCTTTTTAAAATAGGGTCGGCAAAAAGTGGCGCGACATCAAACCAAAGCTCACCCTGTTAAAACATATCTCCGGATAAAAAAATTTAAAAATTAAAAATTAAAAATTAAAATATCGGCTGCTTGTACATCCGGTTTTGCTGATTCTTAGTGAAATGGCCCCGCCTGCGCGTGGGTGACATGATTCATCAGATGGTTCATTCATTCCTAGCCTGATCTCTGCAAAAATATAAATCCTTGCCAGCCAATGAGCAGTGCAAGTTCCCTAACTTGCTAGGACGTGGACGGGTAAAAAAGAGCCGACAAACGTATTTTCGGGATTGCCGTCCCGGTAAGATATCTCGAAACCAGCACCGTGAAGTTCGGTATTGAATGTTTAATTCAAGCTGAGAGAGCAGGCGGAAGTTAACATAATATATATATATATACTCCGTATATATACATTATATAGTATATATTATAAATAAAAGCTCATTACTCTCCCAGCTCACAGCATCAATCTCTAGCTTTCTCCTCTATCCAACATACAATGTTAGTACCTATTATATATAGTTAAGGTGGTTGTCACGCATTACAGCCAAATAGCAGCGAGACAAATTTTTGCATACCGTATATATATATAATTGACGGCATATCTTACACATCTGACGCGGTAAAAATTTTGATAAATGGATGTTAAGGCGTTTGTGACTTGTCCAATCGCTTTCATCAGGCACTAGGTTCGGACAAGCTGAAAAACCGGCAACATACGCAGTAGTAGTAGCCTAGTCACTCCAAACAGAACCAGGAAGGAAATAATATTGAACAACAGACTAGTAGCATAAGTCGGCGCCCCGAGAACCCCTGCTTAGAATCGCCGGTGGGACTATGAATTACATATTCAGTTTAGTTTGGTTTGGTACCATTCTATTCTTAGTGTAAATCCCAGTGGGAGCAGAATAGTACAAAAAAAGAGTGTCAAGAGAGCAAGATTATAAAAATGAGAGTGTAACAACAACAAAATTTTAAGAATGAAAGTGTAAAAAAGCAAGATTTTGATAATAAGAGTATAAAATGACTAGGATTTAATAGAAACTGATTATTATAAGTGTACATTATATTCATGTTCATTGTAGTAGAACTAGTGACTGTTAAATAGTATTAAAACATAGTAAGTAACTTTTAGAATTAATTATTATTTTTTTGTCTGTTATTCTGCTGACATAATACACGTGACCTGTGCTGATATCCCATGTCATAGGTTGATAGGTTATGGTGGAATCCTCCGTAAATACACCACAACTTTCATTGATTTATTAATGATAAACTTAATCTCAGATATTTTCTACGCAGTATGGGCTACTTGAGGCAAAAGAGCTCTCTCCCTCCAGTGCCATACTGGTAGAAGAAGGGACGAACCACCTAAGCCAGGCTAGGCCCTCCGACGATTTCATCATGGCATGGTCCTCTTCACCATGATTTTTTTTAGCTTTATTATCACTTTTTGATAACACTCACAGCATATTTACTACTATTCAACTCTCTATATATATTATATAGTGAAATCCTAGTCCTATATGATGTAATTTCATATAATGTGATCACTTTTATATTAAGAATGTGGGTGTAATTATCAATCCCTTCCTGTGACCTGTGACTACTATCATTATTACACTAAACAGGGTAAGGGGACTGATATTAATTTGATAACAATGAAATGGGACTAGGGTAAGCAATTCACGCATGATATTGGGACTAGAATTTAAATCAGTGAAACTACTCGTCCTGATCCCATGCACGTTCACACGGCCAGTCTAATCCTACTTGACTAGTGGCTTTTTGGGAGGAAAGGATGGGCAGGAAGAGGACTACGGAGGAGTACGCAGTACGCAGTAAGCTAGTACTCCGTACTGCTGCAGGGGAAAGAGTAAAAAGAGCAAATAGTAACGATCTGCAGCCCCCCGGGAGGAGGGTGGGGGGGGGTCCAGTTTAGGAAAAACAAAAATTTTGACAAGTTGAACCCGATGTGATTTGAACACATAACCTTCTGATCTGGAGTCAGACGCGCTACCGTTGCGCCACAGGTCCCCGGTTCGGGATGAGGCTTTTTCCTTCAAAAGCTTCTTTAGCTTGGATACATACATACCCATGGAAGGTAAAAAGCATTTTCGATGTGAACTTGCCACGGCCCTTACTGCGTATACTGCGGGGTTACATACAGAGTGACATGCAACAATGGCAAGGCAGCTATTTTATTATATTTTAAACCCTGTCGACAATGTAAGGACTGAACGGGAAAGCAAAAAGACAAGAAGCAGACTTTTCATTAAGTTAAGCTGGGAACTTTCTAGATTGTTTTTCACCCTTTATGATCCTTTCGTTATTTTTTTATTTCTCTTAAGCTTCGACTTTTTAACGACACCAAAAATCAACAAACAATGCATGCCCTGGCAGGTTTGTGTGGAAACAATCTTACAAAGTAGCAGGCCTAGGACCAAATTGCTAAACCTGCTCCCACATATCCAGGCCTCTATGTTTTCAAAAACAGACGAGAACAGACGAGAAGGGAAATACAATTCCCTTCTCTCCCCTCTAAAACAACAAAGCCAAGGGGAGAGAGAAGAAAAGTGCAAATTCTATAATGGATACTGTCAAGAATACATACTCTGTACTCTGTTCATTTCATATCTCATCTCATATCATCTACTTCCAGTCCGTTCCATCTTCATCTCATCTTCTTTTTTGTCTTAACAAAAAGATAAATAAATAACATCTCAGCCCATCCGACCCGGATCCGGCCCCGAGCCTTCGGATGGGGGATTCATCTCCACATTGTTAATAAAATGTAAAATGAACCTCAACCTGCTTTATCTGAAACAGGTAGAAGAAGCAAATAGCAAAAGGGCCAAATTAAAATTAAAAAAATAAAAATAAGCAGGAAGAAAGCGAAGAGTGATACAAAAAGGTCAAGTGGCCCTCGAACAAAAGCAAGTCATGCCCCATGAAAATGGGGCCAGCGCACAAAATGGTGAATCATTCAGTGAAAAAAATTGCGTTTTTGTTTTTTTTTATGTTTCTTCTTATGATTTCTCCTTTCTCTCTAAAATGCACAAAGAAAAGTAATTGAAAAAAAGTGAACACTTAAAAGAAATTATCAAAGTGTGAAAATGTGATGAGGCACGCGAGATTTTGCATTGCATTTGATGAGAACGTGATCTATCTAGAGAAAGTAGTCTGGAGTGCGGCGGGAGACCATGGGTTCTCCGGCGCGGGGGCAAGGGTCGAACTGGAGGCTAAAGCGCGGGAGAAGAAAAGGTAGAGAGGTTTATGAGGTTAGTACACATAAAATGGGAATGAACAAAATTATATGTGGGATGGGGAGGGGGGGGCCGGCTTACAATGTGTACTTGAGATGCTCGTCGATTTCCATGATGGCAGCTTGGTTGCCGCATCGGTAACAGTAATTTGGAGCTGTTTTTTGCGAACACACATGCGACAGAAAGGGTTAGCATATATTCTAGCAAAGTAGGGATGGGTCGAAAGGAGGGGGGGGAACAGATAGTCACCTGAGAATATCGTCACTACATTACGATCTTGCGACCAGTTATACCCTTCCATCACCAACTGATGAGCTCGTGCAACCAGAGTCAACCCGTTATTATGATTAAACGCCTCCGAAATATCCTGCCCAAAGGTATAGCCAGCACCTCGGGGCGAAATTCCCCATCCACATCTATCATCCGGGTCACTCCAAAGTAAATCACACATAGGTCCTTCATGAGGCACTTCCTGGATTCGATCCAGCGAGCGGATGTTGTCCAGGGTGTCGATTGACGGACTCAAACCACCGTGGAGACAGAATATCTGGTTATCGATGAGGGCGGTGAGGGGTAGATAATCGAAGAGATCTGTGAAATATTTCCAGACGTTCGCATTCCCGTATTTCCGCAAACACTCGTCGTAAAATCCGTAGACTTGGGTGATCTGACGCGATTCATGATTGCCGCGAAGGATGGTGATGCGTTGTGGATAACGGATCTTCAAGGCGACGAGGAGGGTCACCGTCTCGACGGAGTAGTAACCGCGGTCGACGTAGTCACCTTTTTTTGAATTGTCAAAAAAAAAGAGAGAAAACGAAAAAAGAAAAAAAAAAAAAAGGCCAATCACAGGCATTTATGGAGGACAGAAAGGAGACTTGTAAAAAAATAAAAATGAGCATTCCTTACCCATAAAAAGATAGTTAGTATCGGGATTAGGGCCACCGATCCGGAAGAGCTCCATGAGATCATGGAACTGGCCGTGTATATCTCCGCATACTGTCACTGGGCATTTCTGTGAACCAACAACGTAATTAGCACACGGAGCAATGCACCCCTTGATAGGATGACAAAAAAGTACTTTTGTGGGGGGGAGAAGGGGAGGGGAAGGGAGAAAGGGTGGCGGGATACATACCACGGGCTGCACATTCGACTCCTCTTGTAATACCTCTCTCGCCTATTTTATAAATGAAGACTAAGCATTAACCTCAAATATGAATCGCCCAAAAAGTCGAAAACAGATTGTCGGAGGGTTCATCCTCTGAACCTAATAGTTCCCTAATCAGATAGAATATAATTAGACAAACTCACCCTATCGCAAAGTCTCTGTACATCTTGCTCTGCCAACTGTTTGCACGTCATCAGGCTCTCAATCCAGCCATCCAGAGTGGGTATTGATTCTGGGTCACTCGTTGGGGAAAGATGGTGGGGCTCAGGCGATCGCCCTGAGTCAATCTCCATTTTGTTGTCCATAAGGCGAGGGGAACGACGGGGGTGGGAGGAGGCGGAGGTTCTGATGATGTACGGTACTATCACTGTGGATAGAGGGGTGTGTAGCAGGGGGGCCCGTCACTGGAGCGATAGGCGCGTGCGTGAGGTGCAAGGAGCAGAACTCACGGGAATACGGGCGAAACTGAAAGCAATGGGTATCAACAAATCATGAAAGAAGAGAGCTCGTTGTAGCAATGTTTTTGTTCAAAAGGGGGGGGTTGACTGGGTAGAGCTGTCGGGCGTTGATGATCGCAGATCTTGTTGTGTTTGGAGTTTGAGGGAAGAGTTGGTTAGTCAGACGAACCGCGGCCAGCCACAAGCGGGAGCGCTGCAACTGCGCCACACCCAAGCCAAACTTTATCAGATATTCTTACTTCCACCACAGACTACTCCGTACTAGTAGTAGTATTACCGGCTTGCATAGACAGATGGTACATACTACTACTGGTAGTACGGAGCACTCATGGCATGATTATTTCACCAGCCAATTTATTTTACTATTTACACTACAGTGCATATATACGTACGTACTAGAGTACGTACATGTCTATACGATTCAAAACATCCTTCTGGGAGTGGGGAGATGGAGTAAAATCGTAAACATAATTCATTAAGCCAGCATAACGTAGAAGTATTACATTTTCTGTGGCATCATAGTACCCTCAAATTATATCACCACCACCAAATCCTCCGCCAAAAGCCCCCCCGCCAAATCCCCCTCCGAACCCACCACGCCCTCCTGGGAATCCCGGGCCCCCCTGACCCCGTCCCATGGGTGGTCCATCCCCAGGCCCAATAGGGTCATACCTCGCGCCAGGCGGAATCTGGGGATTAAATTCACCACCACCACCACCGCCGCCGCCTCCTCCACCCCTAGGTTGAAACATGGGATCATCAAAGGTCGGATGCATACCTCCTCCCCCGCGTTGTGGCCCGAAGTGTCCTACCAGTGGATCGTGAGGCCCTAAGCCAGCCGGATATAGATCTCGTTCACCGAGATCAGGTCGCCGTGGCTGGTGACCAATTCCAGGACGGAACCCGCGCGGTGGAACATTGATTTCGTACTCATCCTCAAACCCTGGAGGAGGGAAATCTCCCGTTGGAACTGGTCGTCGTGGGGGTGCAGCAAGTGGGTCATCAAAGGGATATGGACGAGCTGGTTCCGGATAACGATCGTCGCGGAGAGGATCCCTTATTGGTTGCCGGGGTTGGCGTACCGGTTGACCTAGTCCTTGCTCTTCCTCTTCCTCCACCCTCTGGCGTTCTCGACGAGAGGAGGAGTCATCTTCGTAGCTTTCCTTTTGTAGGCCTGGCGTAAGCTTTTGGATTACATTGATTTTAAACAAGTTGATAAGATCGTTAAGACGCGATGGAGAAATAAACACATGCTCGAGGGACGAGGCCTGTTGATGTTGTCCTTCTGGATGTTTTGACAAGGGGAGGGACGATTCAGAGACATAGTCCTTGACAGGTATGTCGAAAGATGTGGTCTTGTCGTGGCCTAGTGCCAGGGCGTAGATGACTGCGTTGCCACCAAGTCGAGTTACTTTTAGCAAGAACTGCATAGATGATTGTGGGTGGGCATATTTGAAGGCATAGGTGGAGTTTGCATTCCACTCCTTGGGTAGCGGTGATAACGGCGCCTGGGGTTCTATAGTCAGGCCGTGTTAGCATAGAACATAAATCTAGGGTTTGGATAGAGGACATTACAGACCTATTCTTTGATCTTCCTCCAGGCCAATCAGCCTGAAGTCAACAGCAATCATACAAGCATGAGCGATCAGCGCTATGGCTTCCCAAGGATTCTTAGGGGGTGCCTCATTATCATTGCCTAAACAAGTTGCAGCGCGATCGAGGATATTCGGCGGTGACAAAGTCTGCTCTGCTCTACTGGTGGGACTTGAGGTATCCATGACTAACAACTTCAGAAATAAACCCACGTGGACGATGAAGGAGAATTTCCAGAATTATACAGATCAAAGGTTCAAGTTGTTAATAGTAATCCTATGATACTCGGTTGAATTGCTCTCGTTGGGTATTTTTCATTTAGGTGGCCATCACATGACGTAATGACGATTCCCAAACTGTACGCGTTATCTCTTGAAATATACGGTACTGTACAACATATACGCCGTATATAATACAAGTGAGCTTTTCGCGCTGCAAGCGCGACTGAACCATGGGCGGCGCTTGGCAGGAACGTTCCCGCGAACTAAAACAACACCTCCCCACGAAAAAAAAAAGACTTGGCTGACGTCAAAATCGTCTACCCCACAAAGTATGATATACAACGGCATTTGTTGACAATGACGATATTTTAATATTTATTGAAAAGCCTTTTATTGTTGGTGAAAAGGTTGAAAAATATTCCATGTCTCTGCTATTCTGTTTGCTATGGCCATAATTTATTGCGTAGGTTGTAGAATATACCAGATATGCCCACCCCCCTGGTGGGAACTACTGAACCCCTTATGTGGGTGGGGATTTTCCCTATTATCTCTACGCAAAAGAAAATATGGCCATCAACTGAAAACACAAAGGATAGAAACAGTTAATAATGGTGTTGAAGGGAGATTTTTTACCATAATAAAATTACGAACGAGCTCTCCATCGATTAAGCAAAAAGCTCCATCCACTGACATTACTTCTTGTATTTATATTGTATCGCATTTTATCAATGTACAGTACATACATCATTATTAAATTTTTTAAATTTTTTGATTTTGCAATCCAGTCTCATAGTAGTAATGACTTCGAGGACAGTATCTAATGTAAGGCGATGAACATCCTCTTTCGTCGAGTAGAGCACTAGAGCCAGGGATCGGACGACTCGCCGAATATGCTCTTCACACCCTATGGGCTGCACAATGTACACTGTCTGCTTTTGCCTACCGTATCCCCCAGTACGGCGCATAATCAGGCATGTTTCAACGATAAGCGAAAGCTTGTAGTATCAGCGCTGGCTGTTCTTGCTAATTTTGCCCCTATGTCTGCCTCCGCTCCTCCCTTGCTCTATACCGCCACTTCCTCCCTTCGTCCCCTTCCCCATTTTCTCCTTCTCACAACCACCCAGTTCTTTCGTTCGTAGACAGAAAAAAAGTTGTCTATCCTTACTCTCACTTCATCTGTTCAACCTCTGATTTCATATCGTTATCTGAATGCAAAAGAACAAGATATTTTGATATCGTATATATAACTCCAAGCTTTTCGTTCTTCTATACGTCAATCTTCATTCGCTATCATTTAGCTATTTCCTCTCACATCACTAGTATAAAGCGTTTTTGAAAACCACTCACTATTGTATACCAAAAAGCCACTCTCCTCTTCCGCTCACTCGCCACGAGAACCTCTGAAATACAGCGTTTCTTTCTTTTTTTTTTTTGGTTCGTTTACTCCTTATGATCCAAGATCAACAGGATTCGCCTTCCCCTGAGCCTTTAGAAAAGAAAGGAAGAAACAAAAGCAACTCCGAGACCACATTTTAGCTTACCTGGTCGCTGCGTTCCGCTGTCAAGTATTGCGCCTAGTTCAACAAACATTTATACCTACCCACGGCGAGAAATATATCGTATCAAAGGGTCCGCAAAACAATCTCCAATCAAAATCAACGTCAAAAAAGCGTCGTAACATATAGCGAAATGGGCACCGAGCCATGCACCTCGTCAGGAGTACTAGATCCAAGTCTTCGAAATGCTCCCAACAGCCATCAACACCAAGATCCGTCGTCCCATAACCAGGGAAATAATGGCACCGTCAAGCCCAGCATCGGTCCGTACCAGCACCAGAACCGGTACCCATATTATGACACTTCGGGCGATTTTTCCTACCATACCGACAGCTCTATTAGCACAGTACCGATTTTCGGATGCCAAACTCACAATAACATGATTAATAACCAGCCACATGCTGCAGGTTCACATTACACACGCGTGAACGCTCAGGAGCCCCACCATTTGCAGAGTGGGCAGTCTCATATACAATCATTTGCACCCATGTATCCTGGTTGTGGGCCCGGTATTAATCACAATGAGATGTTCAATGTACCCAGTCAAAACGCGCAAAGTAACAATACGGTTGGACACCTGAATGGATTGCCCCACCCTTTGCATAGTGTGAATCCGGGAGGTGCGCCGCAGCTCCCTGGCACTCACCGAGATGAAACCTTCCATGATCTCAAAAATACCAAACAGGATAACGAAATGGTGGCACCTCAAAATGGAAGGCCTGAAATTGAACCATTTCATGGAAAGTTATCTGAAGTTCCTCCAACATATTCGTCTCTCTATGCCAATCAAATTGAAGCTAGCACCACAGCTCCACATCATCTTGCGCAGAACGGCGCCAATGTGCCGCCGCATGCCAAATCCAATGGAGTATACCAAGCTAATACATGGCATCATTATCCTACCCTCAGCGAAATAAATAACGGCGGAGCAAGGAATAGCGACATTGAAAGTCATGATCCCGATCCTTGGGCTTGGTATCCGTCCATGGGTCAAAATTTTCCAGCACATGATCACCGCTCTGATTTGCCGCAGTCTATGAACCAACATATTACTTCTACCAGCATGGATACAGCGCCTGGTCTAGCAACCGCCTGCACGCACCAAAACCACGTTGAGCGTTCCAACCGGGGCGCACTTCAGGGGAGTCCTAGCCAGTACCAAGCCGAGGCAGTTGTTCCACTTGCAAATGGACCACCTCCAACCTCTCACTCCGGTGCACCAGCCTCTGATCCAGTGAACCTTAACTCGGGGATTCCTGAATATCGGGCAGAAGTGAACTTGGGGTTCGAAATCTACCACCCCCATCCATCCAATGCTCAGGCGCCCGACATGGTTTCTGGTTCTGGGACCGTTGCTCATCCGAATCCTTCGAATGGTGGATTCAATATGCCACCATCCTCCAATATAATGTGTTCTGGTGTCCAAGCTCCTAATGGAGCGGATACCTGGCCTCCCTCAAATCCAAAACTCCCCAGCTTCCATCAAGGACAGTGCCATAATCCTGCAAACGGTAATATTCAGCCAATCAGTCATCTGAGTGCTGGGGATTTGGGTGGCTCGTACGCTAGGCAGTATCAGAACGCAACCACTCCCGGGTCACAAAATGGTGTGACCAATGGTCAGGCTCTAGGCTTTCAGGCACCCCATACTTCTAATGTTGCACACAGTAGTGGCGCACACCCTATTCCGCGTGGGAATACAGGGACAGGGAGCAATGGAGGTGCTCATGAAGTTGCTGTTAGACCTCCTTCGGTTCAGTATCCATGCTCTGTTCCAGTTCCAGCCACGCTCCCCAATCGACAAGCCCCTGGATACGATTTCGACATGCACTTCCTTCAAACTTCCATACTTGAGCGTCCGCCAAGTTCAAACGCGCGTATCGAGGATGTGCATACCAATTATACTACCGTAGCATATCCGGTACCTGGCCACCCTCGTCCGGCAAATGGCCACGTAAACGAAAGCGATAGCAGACCCGCAAACGGATATGAATTATCATTAATTCATGGTCAAAATCAGCAACCCCAAGCCAAAAAATGGAATGACCGCGGCCTGATGCTGATGGTGAATGATGGTGGTAACCGGAAAACCAGAGCACGGAAGCGTAGACCACCGCGCAAGACACGAGAAGGGAAGGGTGACAGGTATGAGGCTTCGGGGACATATCCAAAGCGCATGCAGCCGAACGGAAGATGTGGGAAGGCACCTATGACAGCTGAAATATCTCTACTGCGTACGGGCCACTATAATGGTTGTGATGGTGCGCCTTCAGGACTACTTCCTTTGCAACCGAACGGTTTACCTCTCCGGCGGCCGAATGGGTTGCTCGACTTGCAACCCAATGGGCTCCCAAAGGTACCCACGTCGCTTGAAAAGCCCCTAGGTCCACCCACATCACTGCACGAGAGTAACAGCTCGGCTCAACACGTGAATGGTTGTCATCGAGAAAATGATGCACACATATATGCTACCAAGCTTCAGGATGGCAGCGGCGATCTGCATCCAGGTCCATCCGCCTTGGGGGTTCCCGCACAACCGGCGCCAGTGCGAATGACAGTTGCACTGCCTCCTAACGGGTCCGCCGTACAAAACAACGACGTGGGAATAGCCCCCAGCATGAACTGCAATTCGTGGGATTTGGACGAGGATCTGTTACCAGCAGACCAAACTGACGATCATATAGAAGGGTTTCAAACGAGGAGCCCTGGCTTCCAGCAGAAAAATGCGGAAAAGTCCGGAGAGGATTTTGCCTCTGCATTGCTCACAGATAGCATGCCATTTAAGACCCCGCCTAAAGACTTGGCCAATCGAGCGGCGGGAGTAGTGCAACAAGGTCAAGCAACGACTGTACTGATGAACGTCATTCAGCCTGATACAGATGCCCTCTTTCATGAAAAAATGAAACGCATAGACCATGAACATTTTCCGGGTCTTCCTGGCCAAATGCAGTGGCCCCTGAGGACGAGTTCGACCTGCTCTGGTGCAGAAAATTTTCGCCTGGACACCCCACCAGGTGATGGTGGTAAGGAGCGGCCGGGTAGTGGCAAAAAGACGGCAGTCAGAAATTTGGAGGTTCCGGCCTAGCTCTTAAAGGTGTGTATAATACCCTATGTGCATTAGATACTATATAATGGTGGCCAGTACTCACGAAATAATTGGATGGACGGGTTAGCACTCCATGCATTCGTTTCTTCTCCCTCGTTCGCACTTGACCACATGTACGTCATCAACAACAGCGCACATTTCCGACATATGAGGATAAAATCTAGATTTTCGGCCAAGTTATCAAGATTTCAACATTGAGCCAACCAAACAGCAAGAGAGACGTGAACACATAAAAAGCCACGAAGAAAGAGAAAAGAAAAGAAAAGAAAAGAAAAGAAAAGAAAAGAAAGGGTAGAAAATATAAAAACCGCCTAGCAAAAATAAAGAGGGGAAATGGAAGACAAGCAAATAAAACCAAATGTTGGAGCTGGATTGTTTTGCGTATTTTTTGGCATCTCAGGCATTTTATTTTATTTAATTACTTTATTTGTGTTTCTTTTTTTCCTTTTTTGCATTGGAGATACTAATATTAATACTAATGGGGGGGTACCACTCGCAAGAAAAAGACAAGCAAAGCGAAGGAATTGAATAATTTCATGAATTTCTATTTTATTAACTTAACTCGTTGGCTAGTAATATGAAGCTATTGTTAACCCTTTATTGGCATTGAGAGTTGTTGAAAACTTGAACTTTTCAATGTATGTCATCATGGTGGTTGAAGGAGCGGAGGACCTAGGTAGGTGGGTGAGTACTCAGATGGTAGTAGAGTAGCAGTAGTATAATATAATGCAATAGTAAGTTTAATGAACTCAAAGGGGTTGGAATGGATTCTTTTCTTTACCCGCTTATAAAACGATGGTTGTCGTGGGTGGATATTATGTGCCAGCAGAGGTTGCTGATTCTGGCTAACCAACCTTGGGGAAAAAAGCCCCTTAATCACGTGGGTCCTGTCAGCGACCTCATCCCAAAGAGTCGCCACAGTTTTACAACACTTTCACTCCAGGTTTTGTTAATTTAAAGTAACTGTACGAGATCTGGCACTGCAGATTATAATCTCGATTCCATACTCTGTATTACTCTTCGTCTGAGAAATATATAACGAAATGGATAGGAGTCCTCTGTAGGTCTTGTAATGTAATGACGCTTACATGGGTGATACAGTAACCCAACCGCGGAACCAACGGCCGGCGCTTAAATATTTCGAGACTAAATTTTAAGTTTAACCGGGGCCAAAAAATGAACCTTCCAAATGGCGCTGTTGGCAAAGGTTAAATGGACGTCAAGGAGTCAGCAAATCTCAAGGCCAGGTTTATTTTATTTTTATTTAGGTTATGTTTTTGTTTTTAAAACTATACCTCTGTCGATCTCGTTTTTATTTCTGAAAAATTGGAAATAAGGACTAAAAAAACAAAAGCCAAAGTCTAGAAGAAATTGAAGTTTAATGTACTCTTTCTGGAATCACTGCTCTCCTTTGCCCTGCTTGAACTGCCCTCTTGGGACTTTTTGCTTTTCTCCGACTCCACAGCTCTCATTTCGAAACATGTCTTTAAACCCAAGCTTACGCTTAAGTTGATCAATTTAGCTCCGTCGCTCTATGCTAGAATCTCTTCCAGCCATGGCGAGAAAACGAAAAGACGCGCTTCAGCTGGGTCCTAGGTCCTACCAAGGTTAGAGAAGAACGTGAAGCATCTTTTCCTTATTGTTTACTAGTACTATTTACCTTAGAGCCTGTGATTCGGAAACCAGGAAACCTTTTTGTAAGGGCTATGGATCGTGATGTATCTCGCCTTTGGCGATACTAATACATTCCTACTGAAACATTGCTTGTACTATTATATAACCCTACCTCTTCTCTGGGCTGTTCAGGATTGGGAAGTTATTGGCTAAGCATACTACTACTATGTTGCTTCGTATTCGCCAAAAGTAAACCTGACCCCCTTAGTATGCCTTTGAACTCAGTGTCCCAATCACACTCAATCAGGGCTCTACTCAAGGGGTGGAGCTGCGTTGTTTGCCAAATGACTGGGAACGATGGATGGCCCATCGTTTTGGTTCCCCCCCCCGGCTTTGGAGATCTTGGAAATTTCCTGATCTGAACTATGGTTATTTGCTTTGGTATAGATCTTGTACCAAAGGTCCAGTCTCGAACTCTATCTATGGTGGTTAAAATATCTAATTCGCCCATCCCAACAAATCAAATTCCAGAATAACATTAAAGTTGAGGAACAAAACACAAGCGTCTTAACTCAGAAATGATGACAGGATGTGCACTCGTGGGCGTTGGATGGTGGGCGATGTGCTGACCTCTATACACACAGTTTATGGCTCGTGGTGAGCGAGTTATCACGCTCACCGTCTCCCCCCCTCCCAATAAAAACCACTTCTGGCTCCTCCTCGTTTCTTCTTCTAATTTCTGGACTACTCCCACAACGTCTCGCAATCGCTATCTTGATATATTGATCTAGCTCTCTTTTTCTACAAAACGACTCCTTCGTTTACAAGTTTACCATCGCTTCTCATTCCGGAAAATTTCGCGTTTTTCTCGTTCCACCACATCATAAGTAGCTCACTTCAAAAAGTGAGTGCTGTCCCTCTTCTTCATCTTTCCCCCGCTGTATTTGTCCTTCTAGAATTAAGAGCGGCATTGCTTTTCCTATAACTTTTGCCTTACGTGTATTTGAGCTGTAGCTATATCCTCAGTCCCCATCTATTACTGACTGCACGTTCCAGGTCTCAATCAATCATGGCCTCAAACAACCTCGCTTGGACCTCTGACGTGAATCGCGTCGAGGCTCCCATGACAATCCGAGCACATATTCTCTGCGCTTTTGCGTCCTTCGGAGGGATTCTCTTTGGTTACGACTCCGGGTATATCAACGGGATCCTGGGCATGCCTTTTTTCAAACAAACTTTTGGCGGCCCTGTTCCCCTGGACGTTGACCCGACTGGATACAACATTGCAACCTGGCAAAAATCTCTCATTGTGTCCATTCTTTCCTTGGGAACTTTCGTTGGAGCTCTCGTTTCGGGCTCAATAGCTGAGCTTATTGGTCGTCGTTACACAATTATGCTCTCCTGCTTGTTATTCTCGGTTGGCGTAGCTATCCAGGTTGGTGCGGGCCAGGTTAATGACCTTGTCGGTGGGCGGTTAGTTGCAGGACTCGGTGTTGGCGGGATATCTTCCGTCGTGATTCTCTACGTCTCTGAAATAGCTCCCAAAAGGCTTCGAGGCGCCATGGTTTCCGTCTATCAGTGGGCTATCACCTTCGGTCTTTTGATATCCGCCTGCATCGACAAAGCGACAGAAAACCTCGACAGCCCTGCATCGTACCGCATTCCTATCGGACTACAGCTTGTGTGGGCCCTTATACTTGGCGTGGGCCTCTATTATCTCCCAGAATCTCCTCGATATTTTGTGAAAAAGAATAAACTCGACCAGGCTGCTGGCTCGCTTTCTCGCATTCGTGGTCAGCATGTAGACTCGGAATATGTTAAAACAGAGCTCGCAGAGATCATCGCCAACTACGAATATGAGTCTAAGATCAGTAGCACTAGCTGGCTGGATTGTTTCAAGGGTGGCCTGTCTCCAAGTGGAAATTTTCGTCGCGTAATCTTGGGCACTTCATTGCAGATGTTCCAGCAGCTAACTGGAGTCAATTTCATTTTCTGTAAGTGTTGACTCCCTTTTTTTTCGATCGTTCTAGTCGAAAAAGAATACTGATACAACCCCGCCCACCTTGCTAGACTACGGTATGTTCATTGAAACAAACAAAATAAGTAATCAAGTATCCATATAAAACTAACCAGACAACAGGAACGACTTCTTCCAACAAAGTGGGCTACAGAACCCCTTTTTGATTTCCATCATCACCAACGCCGTCAATGTTGCTGCCACCCCAGTCTCCTTTTACATTATCGAACGCTTTGGTCGTCGAAAACTCCTTATCTGGGGGGCAATGGCTATGCTTGTTTGTGAATTCATCATCGCTTCTGTTGGAACTGCACTCCCAGGCTCAAATGCAGCTTCCATGTGCCTGATCGTATTCGTCTGTCTCTATATTTGTGGATTCGCGTCTACCTGGGGACCAGGCGCATGGGTTCTTATTGGAGAGATATTTCCTCTGCCAATCCGTGCACGGGGCGTCGCTCTCTCCACCGCCTCTAACTGGCTTTGGAACTATGTGAGTTATTAGTAGCCCGCCTTTTCCACCATTTCTTCTCTGTTACAAAAATTTACACCGCAACTCCACTCCCAATTCACCCAAAAAAAAACAAAAAAAAACAAAAAAAACTAACTAACAAACACCCAGATCCTCGCCCTCATAACCCCCTACCTCGTCGACGCCGAAAGGGCCAACTTGGGCTCCAAAGTCTTCTTCATCTGGGGTGCAACCTGCACCCTCTCCATGCTTTTCGCCTATTTCTTCGTCTATGAGACAAAGGGCTTGTCACTCGAGCAAGTCGATCACATGTTCGAAGAGAGCAGCCCCAAAAGCAGCGGCAAGTGGAAGCCTCATGAGACCTTTGCTACTCGCATGGGTCTTACTTCGCCAGAATCTGTGGTTGCTGGAGCGCCAGAACCCAAAACTGAGACTGAAGATGTCTAGGCTCTAAAGAAGGTTCCGTATATGTCACTGGCAAACAACTACATGGACTCTGGGCTTTGACATATGTGCCTCTACCATTACCCTATAGTTAGATCTAAGCTATTTTCTCGCAGATACACGAAGAAGCGTCCCTCTGTGCCCTTTTATCTTGTCGACTCCTGTCCCTGACCCTGTTAATGAAAGTACCCAATGCGATGGGACGAAATGGATTCTTCACCTTGTTATTTGTCTACTTTCTGCCCTTTCTTCTTCTTCTTCTTCTACCGTTTTACATTATCTTTCCGTTTCCACTTCCTACTAAATTGATATTGGAAGACAGCGCACTAGATTGATATGTAATTGTTCTGTTTACCGTCTTGACCCGCTATCCTGGTTTCTAATATTTTTTTTTCTCTCTTCTTTTAACTCTGTTTCTAATTTTGGCTTTCCTATTTCTATACCCTTACATGTTGCTACTCGCTTTCTTTCCGTTTTCAATTTCCATGTCTCCACTTACTGCTTAGATCTAATACCTCCAAGTACCTCATTTGTTCTCCCCCTTTTGGCCGAGACTTACAAAAGAAGAGAAAAATATAGCCCATGCTTTATAGGTACGTATTATGTACAGCACTTAAGGCACGCATGTATGATTTACTTTTCAAGTTCCCTATCACCGACCCTATTACAGCCAAACAGTTTGCCACTAGTTGACGGTTACAGAGTCTCTAATCACATTTTGAATGGGGGGGAAGGGGGCCTGAGAGCATTTATTGAAAAAAGCGAAGAGGGGCTTCTTTGTGTTTGTATGTTTATCGTTTGTCTGCTTTGAGCAAATCTGGCTTGGTTCTACTTCTGTATTTAACAGAAAATCTCATTTTCCAAAAATATAATCAAATGGGCCAAGGACCCGATAAAAATTAAATTTTTACTTAAACTTTTTTCTTCTTTTTTACTGTTATGATGTGGCTAATGCAAACCAACAGGTAGTAGTGTAAGAAGTAGATAAAATGAAGTTTCTCGAGACGGAATATGAATGATGGAAACTATGTGGGATTCATTGCTTTCTCGTTCTCTATCCACCTATATATAT
>LGUA01000169.1:0-27437 GCA_001660665.1 Emergomyces africanus
ATAGCGGTCCGCATGTTCCGGGGTAATATTTCCCCACGCCAGCTGATCTAATCCAGACACATTGTAGCGAGTGCCCGCCATATTCGGAACAGCGCGGGTGTTCTTTCCTCCAACTTTATTCAAGGGAATGAGGACTGGCAGGATGATAAACGAAAGAGGGGCAAAGATCTTGAGAAGCATTCGTAGGTAACGTAGGAAGAAATACGCATCGAGGCCACATTTTTGAATGAATTCTGAGTTGGACGTCTTGAATACAGGAGCAATCCAGTGAAACAGACCAGGCGGGGAGGGTTTGGTACGTTCTCGTTCCGGGACGAGATATGTTCGCGGTTGACTAAGATGAAGGGAGGTGGGAGGGAGGAACCCAGTTAGTGAAAGGGACTCAGATATTTAAATTACACTAGATTTTACAAGAGAGACAAATAACCTACTATATCCTGGTCAGTTTTCCCTTCAGGAGAATAAACAATAGGAATTCGACTGCGAAGACTATGATAGCGGTAGCTAGGGATGCCATAAACGTGGTGATTGACATCCCCGCTGTCTTCTGGCCAGTGCCGCTCTGCGCATCAAGCGCAGCGGCAACGCTATCACTTCTGGGAGTGGACGACATTTTCAATAATGGGCGCTCTCATAATCCACTGCGACCTTCTTCCTATAGCCACAGAATCGGAAGCACGAGGGGTAGACGGGCAGTATCAAGCTATGAGAAAGTCGAAAAAGAAAATTCCGGTTTGCTTTGGGAGTTGTTGTTCAAGGTTTGGGCCCCTTCAGGTGTGAAAAGTCCCGACTTTTTGCAGACCGGATAGGACGTAATCTAGGGGAAAAATCGTAGGAAATAAAGATATACAGTGAAAGGCAATGGTACTGTACAAAGGAGAAGTTGAAAGAAGAGAATATACAGGTTTCTTTCACTGCCTCCAAACGACTCGATTGATCGGAGAGAGGGTAAATAAAAGAGGTCAACGAGGCGACTCTCAAAGCCGTGTTTGACGGGGATACATAACCGCCAGGAAGAAAGAAATAATAGAAGGAAACAAGAAATTAGAAACTAGGAGCAGATAAGTCGATCAATATAAGCCCCGCGTATCTGATCTGACAACGCGAGAGAGATGTCGTCAAATCATCGCAGTGCTTTTGCTGGGCAGGCAGCAAACCCTCTTTTTTTTGTGCCCGTTTGACGTTGGAACCGCCTGGGAGGAGAGAGTCCGCCGCGCCCATTTTTTTTAGTGAGGCGCCAACAGCCAGCGCCAGCACTGATTACTAGTAGTAAAGTAGTAGTATTGCTTATGGGGCAATCACGAACAGCGATCACTTTCTCCACTTCTCCACCGCTTTCTGTCCATCTGCCAGTGATCCATCGTCAAAACCACCCCGGTGGGTCGGGTTGTCCTCCCTAGCACCAATCTTTGACGAGAGATGAAGTAAGGTTTTCAGGAAAGCAAACAAAAAAATCAGGGAAAACAAGCTGCAGGTCCAAAAACAGGGTTGTGGCTTGTTGTCGCCTTACCGCTGTGCTGGGGTTGCTGTGTAGGGGGGGGGGGGCCGGGAGATGGTCGCATTTATCACGGCGTTTCCCTGTGCTGCCAGTGGTACGTCAACCAGCTATCCACGGCGCCAATCACACGACTGAGCAGCATCTTCAGTGTTTCTATCCCTGGCAAATTTGTTTAAATGACGTGGGAGGAGGTGAAACGATGGAAGTGTCACCGAAAAAAGAATATTTGAAACTACGGGATTTGTTTGCGGGCCTGGCTGGATGGGATATTAATAACCTGTCCACTGTTCTTTGTGGTTTGTTGTTAATTACACGCTCCGTACTCCGTACTTACGCACTACAATGAAGAAATGATATTCAAAAAAATAAACAAAGAACCCCTGTTGATAGTGCAATAACTGTACTCCGTACTCCATACTACTATTCTTTATTCCGGACATTTCAAAGACTTGGATGCGCAATCTCTGGAGAGGAAAGATGATGACATAATCCGGTTACTATTCTGTTCTTCCAAGGTTGGTTAGCGTGGCAGCCCTTGGCAATTTCCCCAATGCATGCGAGAGAACCGTGTATCTTAACAAATACAAAAATGCAGTGTGAAAGAATACCTGAAAATAGTTGCAACATGCATATCAAAACAAAAAATGAAATCAAAATACAAAAGTACATAAAGGGAAAAAAGAGGGGGAAAATAAAAAGAAACCCGCGCAAAAGGAGAAGATAGAATAGAATATTAATCAATATACACCCAAAAGAAGCATAAGGACAACAGTAACAACCCTTGAATTGAAATCAAGTCAAGCCGTACGGCCCTGCCACGGCTGGACAATATCCCACCAACCGCCAATCCCCTGTTTAGCCAGAATCAAAATCTCAAAACTCGTCACTCGACTCACTACCGCCATCATCAAAACCATCCTCCTCATCACTGTCATCAGCAATCACATAGGTAGCCTTCTTTGCCGCAGCCGCTCGACGCGATGGACGACCACCAGCCGCAGGCGCTGCAGCCACCACCTCAGAATCGTCGGCATCGAAACCATCATGCTTCCCCTTCCCCTTCCCCTTCCCCTTTCTCGATGGCATGGGGAGTCCAGGATATCATTGGCCATGGCATCGATATCGTCGCCATCCCCATCAGAGAGGCCGTCAGTTAACATCTTTGACTTAGCTTTCTTCGCAGCGTAGGCTTTTGCTGCGGGGGAAAGGATGTGTTTCTTGGCCGGCGCTGCAGCGGGGGCAGCTTTGGGCTTGGCAACGGGTTTTCTGGTGCTGGCAGCTGCCTTGGTTGTTTTCGCAACAGGCTTCCGCGCCGCAGTCGTAGGCTTCGTTCTGGAAGCTGTCGCTGACTTTGAAGAGGCTAAAATCTCATCTGCATCGCCTCCATCCTCCCCCTCATCGCTGGAGAACTTGGATTCTTTAGGTTTCACCAGTAGAGAACGCCTCGGTGAATTCTGAGGAATCAGTTTGGAATAGTCTGTTTCATCAGGATCGAAGAACTCGGCGCTAGTGGCCTTGGGAGTTTTCGACGATGACGTCGTTGTCGTCGGTTTAACGCCAGAGCTAGTACCTGGACGGGATAGCTCGGAGAAGAGAGTCCGAGACTCAGAAGACGGGTCCACAGAGCCGCCAATTCCCTTCACCATCTGGCTGACATCTCCCAGGAAGTCGTCGCCGTCATCACTGTCAGACCCGCTTGAATTGTCGAACGTGATCGGTATCCGGTTTGCTCTCGCTTGGCGCGCGGGCCTTCTCGACACAATCTCCACATCGGAATCATCACCGTCCTTGAGAGGAATCTTCTTAGGCAGGGGAGCTGCCGCTTTCTTATTACTTTTTTTCTCCGGCACAACCTCAGGGTCAGGTTCCTCGAAATCACTTTCGGATGAAGCAGCTGACTTGCTTGCCTTAGACGCTTGTGCTTTCGTTTGATTCGGACGGGCAACTGCCTCTGGAATATCGTCAAATTCGGAAGCCCCGTCAAGGTCGATATTCATAGGTTCAGCAGCAGGCCTCGGAGAAGCTATTCTGGGTTTCGCTTTGTTGGCTTTGGATGGTAGTATTTCCGGCTCGAACTCATCGAAATCACTTAATCCATCTAGTTCTATTGGCCTCGAGGGTTTAGATGCAGCTGCCCTCGGCTTTCTCGACGGAAGAATTTCTGGCGTGAAATCATCCTCATCCTCCAAATCGCTCACACCGTCTGTACCACCGAATGCCTTGTTGCCATTCGGTTTAGGCTTGGCGGGGGCTTTACTGAGATAGTTAAGAAGACCAGATTGCGGCTTTACCCGATTAACAACGGTAGATTTCGCAGATTTTTTCGGCTTGGGAAGACCGAAATCGCTGTCATCGTCATCTGCTGCCTTGCGCTTCTTACCGCCTTTAGTAGCGGTCTTGAGCTTCGTAGAGGCGCGACGGTTATTCTTGGGGCGCTTGGTTTGGCGACGACCTTCTTCCTCGAGCTGAAATTTCCACTCAGCAAGGAAATCGTCAAGATCGGTTTTCCAGATGTCTTCCTTGGATAGCTTGATAAGCGTGTCCACCTCTGTTTCCTTATCTCCAATCTGACGGCGTAGCTTTTCAACTCTTTCCTGGGTCAGAGACCACAATGGCATCCCAAGTAGATAGTCATAAGAATTTGCTCCAACCTCTGCGTCCTCGTTGTCGCTTGTTTCATCCTCATCCTCCTCAGCGGGCGCGTTTTCGCCCTCCTTGGCAGCATCAGAAACCTTAGAGAAAGGCTTGAAACCCTTCTCCTTTAACTCCCGAACAAGCTGCGTCTTGGGCTTCTTCGAAATAATAAGCTTCCCATCGATAATCATCTGAACAAACCGAGCCTGGTTGCTTAGTTTCTCTAGATCTTTCTGCATTTGGGAGAGCATATATTGTTTCCTCTTTTCATACAGCTTAATCCTGACTGAATAGAACTCTCTCAGTATATCTTCGACCGATTCATACTTAGTGATTCGCCCCTCAGAATCAAAAGCAACCAAATTCGAGGTAGCAATGGTCTTGGTTAGTTTGAACTTCTCCTCCAGCCCTTCAGAGATTGCCTTTTTCGCGTGCTTCTCATCCAACTGAATAATAAAGTGGACTTTGGTATGGGTATTGTAATCCTTGTAGTCCTTGATGAAGGAGGGAGTTTTCTCGGCCTTGATTATGTCCTCAAGCCTGTCTTTGAAGTCCTGGGTCCAGCAACGGATGGGAAGTTCGGTAATTTCAACTTCGGTGTCTCCAATTTGCGAGATCCTACCGCTGAATTTATACCGCTCCCCACCCATCGACACAACTTCACCAGTAAACCCACGGAACCAAGGTTGCATGGGAACAACAGGTTCACCAGCCATAAGCCGCTTCAAATTAGCAACAATGTCCTCAGGATTGTAGTTCGGAATGGAAGTGCTCCAACCCGTGCCGATTCCATCAGCGCCGTTAATCAAAATCATGGGCACAACGGGAAAATAAGTTTCTGGCTCGATGGTTTGGCCGTCATCGACGTTATATGTCAATAGCGGTTCATCCGCTGGATGAAATATTCGTCTTGCAAACGGCGAAAGTCGGGTGTAGATATAACGTGGGCTGGCAGCGTCAGATCCACCCTGCAGACGACTACCAAAGTTTCCACTGGGCTCTAAGCAGTTTATATTATTGGATCCCACGAAAGTCTGTGCAAGGCCGATAATGGTTTGTTGCAATGACGCATCTCCGTGTTGATAGGCAGTCATACCCAAAACATAACCGCTAAGCTCGGCTACCTTAACATCCTTCTTGACATTGCGCTTAAAGCAGGTATATAGTACTTTGCGCTGACCCGGTTTTAAGCCGTCAACAACCGAAGGAATGGACCGAATGTTGTCAGCCATACTGAAAAGGATGAGTTCCTTGTTGATGAAATCAGTATAGGTGATTTCTTCAGTCGTGTGGTCCAGGAAGGTGCCAGGCTTAAACTGACGAAGCCATTCCTTCCGCTCATCCGCCTTCTTTTTAGAAAATGCAAGATCAATGAGCTGTGCCTCATGATCTTGCATGACGTGGAACTCCTTGAGATGCCTATCCAGGTCATGGAAATAGATTTCGGCATCTTCTGTCGTACTGGTACCCAAACCCTTGTAGTACTTTTTATCCCATCGCTTATCGTGACCATGAATCTCTAACCATGTCTCGTATTCTTGCATTGTGAAGAAAGTTTTGGAGATGGTTGGGTTTTTGGGATCTCCCTTCCACACTTTGACGATGGGAGTGATAAATTCAATCAAGAAATGCGGTATTTTCAGCAAACTGGGGAAAGCAACTTGAAGGAAGTTGATCAGTAGACCCTTAATATGACTTCCGTCGTGGTCTTGATCGGTCATGATCATGAGATGTCCGTAGCGGAGGCCCTTGGTGTCGGTATACTCTTTCTTGTGCTGTAGTCCAAGGAAGTTTTTGATGTTCTGGATTTCCGTATTTTTGGATATCTGATCAACAGAGGCGTCCCGGACGTTGAGCAGCTTTCCCCGTAGAGGGAATACACCGAAGAGATCAGGCCCAACAATAGCTCGACCGGCCATGGCTAATCCCTTTGCAGAATCTCCTTCAGTCAGGATAAGGGTACAGTGGTGTCCCTCTTTCGTTCCAGCCTTATTAGCATCAGTTAGTTTTGGGTTGTTCATGCGTGATCGTCGATTGCCGTCTGACTTCTTCAGGATTTGATCGGCTTTCTTCTCGGCGAAATGCATAATGTTTTCCATCACTTGCGTTCTGAGGATCTTTTTGAGGAATTCTTCTGACAATACACACTTGCTTCCGAACTGGCCCGGTTTTGTTGTCAGCTGTTCCTTCGTTTGGGATGTGAATGCGGGGTTAACAATCTGCGCGTTAACAAATATAAATATATGATTCCGAATTTGGGCTGGTTTGAGGGTGGCGCCAGTCTTGTTTTTTTTTTTAACCGCTTCCACAAGCCTGTTACAAATCTGGTCGGCAACTGTATTGACATGGGAGCCACCGGATGTTGTTGCAATAGAGTTGACAAAGGATACCTGCTGGAATGAGCCATCGGAAACAGCAAAGCCAATTTCCCATCGAGGGTCTGGGTTGTCGGTGATGATCTCGTTTTTATCATTGGAGGCTTCTTCCCCCCGCTCCTTTTTGATGGCTTTGGTATACATTTCCATGTACTTTTTGAAAGAACTAACGGCAATGCGCGATCCATTCAATTTCACCTTGACCCTACAAGTTCCTGCCAGGTCATAAACTCGACGCTTAACCAGAGCCTCGAAGTCGTCATCGATACCATCCATTCCGAACTTCTTGAAGTCTGGCGTGAAAGTGACCTTTGTATAATCATCGCCTTTGCAATCCGTGATCTTTGGCTTCCCCATCTTGGACATGTTGTGGGTCCACGTTTGTTTGTATTTCTTCTTTAGCTTCGAGTCTGCTGTTTCGAGCGTAAATTCGGCACTGAAGATGTTACAGAGTTTGGCACCATAGCCGTTTCGCCCACCGGTCACCTTTTCCTGATTATCATCGTAGTTGGATGAAGTAAGAAGGTGGCCGAAAATAAGTTCCGGAATGTAGACTTTCTCTTTCTAAAACTTTGTTAGGATGATGGTCATATACTCTTTCTGGGGCAGGGGTCTGGGAGAGTATTCATACAGCGTGTATCTCAATTGGGATGCCTCGGCCATTGTTCCAGACACTGATTTCACCCGATTCCCTGTCCATAGTGACTCGTATCTCGTCCATGTTTTTATCGTTGTGCCTATTATCAGCAGCGTTGACCAGGATCTCATCAAATATTTTGTAGAGGCCGGGCACGTATGAGACCTCTCGATATTCCATTGATTCAGATTCCGAGTTGTAAACCCACATTTGGTTTGTCGACCGTTCGATGGATCCGATGTACGTGTCTGGCCGTTTAATGATGTGTTCTAGTTGGGTAAGCTAGGTGGATTGCGCAGTTAGCATCATTACCCCGGTGTTGGTAAAAAAGGGTTTCCAAGAATGGCTTTACTTTCTGGTATTTCTCGCTGCTCTCTTTGGGGGCAGCAGCGCCATCCATTCCGAAGGATTCGTTCTCCACGCTTCCAAGTGGATTGCCACTCGACTTTTTGGAGCCCGTAGTTTTCTTCCCTTTCGTAGTAGCATTCGGGGGAGTAGATGAGAGTAGAGATGCGACATCAACATCACCGTCATCATCTCCATTGTCAATTGACATCTCATCCTCGGAGTCTACTTTCGCCTTCTTCTTGGAAGCAGTAGCTCTGGAAGCTGTAGCCTTTGGTTTCGCGGCAGCTTTGGTTGTCTTCTTAGCAGACGCCCTGGGTTTGGCGGTGGTACCAGCTTTCTTGGGAGCCTTGGCTTTTGATTTCTAGGGGATTGGGGGCGTCAGTAACAACAAGGCTAATCGGAGTATAAAAGAGCTTTCCAAAAAGGGGTACAGAATAGGGCGAGAGAATATAGGTACCGGCACTTCTGGGATGAAATCAGAGCTAGCGCCATCGTCATCGAAGACGGAGTCTATTGGGGAGTCCATTCTCACCGGAGTGAGATGGATGCTGAGCTTTTGGACAGATTTACTGACGGAGTGGGCCAAACAGCGAAACGAATGTGTGTGATGGCTGGATCAATGCGACAAATGCAAAAGACACTGCCACACCAGGAAGGAGTAGGACAAGGCGCAAGAGGGAAGAAGCAAGTGTCGATGTCGACAGAGATACCCCCAGAGCAATGAAAGTTGAGCGGATGGTGGTAGTGGTTGTTGGTTGTAGTGGTCGAGGTGGTGGTGGGAGTGGAGGGAAGGGGCAGTTAGGGTTAGGGGGGCCAGAGTCCTTGCCTAAAGGAGTACACGCGATGCCCTAATCTGTTAGACTGAAACGGCCGCTATGCCTAAAGTGGATGCTGGTTGTTGCTTTGGAAAAAAAAACCCCCCCCCGTGTGATTTTTAAGGTTTTTCCAGGAACAGGAAAAACAACAACAACAACCACCACCACCAGAACATCATCATTACCGGGGTAAGATAGTCCGTAGATCAGCTCTCTTCTTCATGGTTTATATATATTCTTTTGGTTTGCCGCAGATAACTCTAACTGCTGTGTGTTTCTTTGATGTCAGTTGGAGGATATATCTGATCTCTGTGTTCTATTCAAAAGCCATTGTTGCTCATTGTTCGATTGAGACGCCAAAACTCTCTTTCATGAGTCCCCCCCCCGCTTTGAGTGCCTCCCGTTTGCCACTTGATCCTATGGGCATTCCCGGCTTCCCGGCTTTAGATGGAACCCATTTTCGAAGTCGACCCCCCAATGGCAGCGGCGGCATCTCTCTATGCAGTAAGCAATCATAACCGTGTGCCATGGAAAAAATGGTCGCTTTCGACTGGCATTGAACAAGAACAATACTTAATTAGCTAGCTACTGCACTACGGAGTAGTGCTTTCGAGACATGATTTGTATATAAATACCTCAAAGTCAGTGACCCATTTACAGCCAATTTACGGAGTATAATTAGGTTATTTACCGGCCAGCACCTAATATTCAAGCAACCCAAAATATTTTCTCTTGGCCACTCACTCACAGACGTCCCTCGCCCCTCGCTTCCGAATAGCATCAGGAATCCATTAGCTGCCACGCCACAGGACAAATATAAAAAACATTTGTTTAGATAAACAACTCAATTTTTGGGTCCTATATTTCGTTGCCTACATACAACACCACGAAAACACTGCTGATTTTCCTGATATTTGCCGTAATCGCACCTTGTTTCCCTACATTTATTCTCTTCCTTCGCTAATGAGAGGCACGGAACACAATCGTTCGTTCCCATGTGTGTGTGTGTGTGTGTGTGTGTGAAAAATCGAAACTTGCTTATTCAAACCCTTCGCCCTTCACCACCCGTCTTACTACCAATTCTACATTCTGCACGCCGTGCATTGATACAGAATAATTTTCGAATGACTACCTACACGGCTACAGGCAGGGTAGGTGTCCTAGCTAGGCGGAACACCAGCAACCACCTGAAGCATAGAAGCAGTTCGGGCGCGGATCGCAGCAGTAATAGCCCCTGCACACCCCGGCGCAGTAATAGCAAGCTGCCAATTCCCACAAGGAGAAAAGAATTCCATTAGTTCCATAGGACTACCACAAAAACAGACAAACACACATTACAGAGAAGAAGACAAAGATGAATATTGATCTTACCATCTGCAAGGACATCGCCGTTACCCTTTGTGGCAGGGGAAGTATCCAGGGAATTGGCTATTTTTCAGCAAAAGACACGTTAGCTTTGCCCCCAATTATTAATCATGATGGTCTCTCGCCATGCTACTGCTCACTTACTGGCAGCTCTTTTATCCATTTCAGGAGCACCGAATATCGGAGTGAGCCCTGAGATCAGGCAAAACAGCAGAAAATTGAGCTTCATTATTTCGGAGTTGAATGTACTTGTTGGATTGATCTGAAGATTTAATTAAGCTTGAAGTTTGATATCCGTGCGGCTTATCGAACAATGATGCGAGGAGACAAAAGGAGATATTAGAAAATGGAGGATTCCACTCCTCTTTTATGTCTGATTTGAAGCGCGGAGCTTCTAATCAACTTTGTCCTGTTTCTTGCCAACGCTATCTGGCTTGCATCTGCGGATATATCAGTTTCAGACTCTGCTCTCGCGACATTTACCGGAGCTCCACGCTCATCTGGAATCCCTGAAAATTGAGCCGGTTTATGTCTCCCAATGGTTTTTATCGTTCTTTGGCGTTACATGCCCACTTCCGATGCTTCTTAGGATTTTTGATGTTTTACTTTTGGAAGGAGCTTGTGAAACATTGATGCGTGTGGCTCTTTCTCTCATGCAGCGAAACCAGAAAAAGCTCCTAGCATGTGAAGAACTTGAGGATGCTATGCAACTTTTGTTAGCCAGAAGTATATGGGATACGTGAGTGTCTTTCTTGTTCTTTGTCCACGAAAAACCGCCAATTAATGTTAATCGGCCCGATAGATATGGATGTAACGCGGATGCGCTTGTTCACGACTTTGTATCATTGACCTCCCTCGTAACCCGCGAGAGCCTCCAGGAACTAGAAACTCGCTATAAGGAATCACAAGGCACCTCAAACGGTGTTTACTTTCCTCAGATGCAAGCTGTCGCTTCTAGGTTCCTGGGCCGCCTCTGGGCCGGATCTGGATCCCATAATTCCGCTAGGTCCCTTACTTTAAATCTCAACGCTCCCGCCTTGGTTTCCCGTCCCTCCAGCGTCTTGCGACGCACCCCATCAAAACAGAGTATGGCTTCTACGCTCAACTCCTTCGAATCAACATCGGATACTAGTACCGCCCCGACTGAGTCCTCATCAGCCCCAACTTTCGCAGCTGATTCAAGTAAAACAAAAATGCCCGGAAAACCCAACAAAGATAGGGATTTACACAGTCAGATCGAGGACTTGCTGACGGCTCTGACGGACATGCAACACGAACAAGCAGCCTTGGTTAAGGAACTCCAGAAAGAAAGGGAGGAGCGTGAGGAAGATCAACAAGTCGGCAGGCTAATGCTTGGGTATTTGAAAGAACATTCCGGCGATGATGAACATGCAGACCTACTCAACAAGGCCACCCATCGATTTTCGCCAGCAGAATCCCACCGTGTCTCAATCACCCAAACGAAACACGAGCTCCGAGATGAAATGGTTAAGTGGAAGGAGAAGCATGCACTGGAGGCTTCAATGTGTAAGGATCTGAATAGACGCATTGACGATAAGGAAGTAGAGTGTTCCCAGTTGAAAGAGGAGCTTAAAAAAACACAATCTCGCCTGCAAGAAGCCCACAAGGACAAGCAAAGACTTGAGAAAACTATCCAAGAATTACGCGTGAGGAAAAGCTCGCGGTCGGATGAGTCGCACGAGTCTCAAGGTTCAACAGGCTCCGCAGATAGGCGCTCGACTGGCCTGCGCGAGTTCAAGCTTGGTAGAGCCGGTTCGACCGCTTCTACCTTTTCGAAACGAACCAGCAGCCTCGGAACACAGCCACTTGTTTCCGACGAGGACTCCCGTGTGGGTTCCGACGAGAATCTTGTCATCGAACTTGTCAACGCGAAAACTGCGGAGGCGGTTGCTCGACAGGAACTCGAGGAGGTAAAAGGAAAACTGGATTCGTTGAGAAAGTTGATGAGCCGTTCGGCAGATTCCTCACCCAGCGGACCACGCCCGATTGAACTGGGCCGCAGCCTTACCGTCAACACGCTTCCTACCTCGAAAATGTTTTCAAACTCTCCTTCAGACTCTGCCAAATCACTCGGTTCAGGAGCCGGGATTTCTGCTGGAGGATTTTTCAGCGGATGGACAAAACGAAGCCCGTCGACGCCTTCCGAATCGCGATAGGCTCGCCCCTTCCCGGACCCATCCCCCACTCGGCATTCCGCCGTAGGTTGACGCAATAACACGTTGATCGTCAAGGTGAGTTTACAAGGTCCCCAACGCCTGGAGTACTAGCTTGAAACTGAGTACTCCAATTTACGTTGCCGATTTATTTTCTTTCACTTTTTTTTAAAAAAAATAAAAAAATTCAACCATTTCCCTCTGCCCTTCAATATACCTCACCTTCGCATATTGCTGAACGGACCTCAGCATACAGTCAGATACGCGTGTCGAGGAATTTTTACCATCCTCGTAATTGCAATTTCAGAGCAAGCGGTTTCTTTTCATATTTTTTCCTCCGCAAGACTTGCATTCATCCCGAACCTTTTCTTTTCATGACAACAGTTTCATTCTTACCTTTACCTTTAACACTTCTTCGCCTTCTAGGTTCAAACATACACGCCTACCTTGGGCCCTTTTTTTTGATTTCCTACGACAATCTGCCAATGCCATCCTCCCCGCTGTATCAATTTTGTAATACCGTCGTTTGTGTACTTATTTTTAAGGTGTCTCCAGCTTTTGCATCCGCTCACCACATTTCGCTCCTGGTAGACCCGATTTTCTTTGTTTTTTCTTTTTTTCTCTCTCTTCTCTTCCACATCTTGAATCATCTCATGCGCCATTTGCACACCTTCCACTGTTGGCCCCATTGTATTTTACAGCAATGCCTCATGTAAGCTGAAGGGGGGAGTATAAACTGCTCTCCCTTCTTCTTTGAAATGTTCATATATATATTATATGTACTCCCCCTTCAAACCTGACACCCAGCTCTCATTCTTATAATTAATTGGTTTTTGTTATTTTGCCTCGCCAATCTTTTTTTATATTTTTTTTTTTCCTGCTAATTCTTGGTGATGTTATTTTGCTTCAATCTTGACAGAATTGGGGGATATTCTATTTTGACCCATTCTTCCGCTTTCTTGCTTTTCTATCCTTTTCCCTCCCCTTTACCTTTACCCTGTCATTCCGACGAATTCAAATGATATTTTTTTTGACAGTTTGGTGTCTTGGTGGTTGCCTAGGTAATTGGCAGTTAATTTGGTCACGTGGCCTGGCTCTGGACATTGAAAAATGCGATCACGCTGTTGCTTACGAAGAGTAATTCTCTTTCCTCTATACCCGGCAGTTTATTAATCTTGTTCAGCTTTGTATGTATGATGTATATACATAAACCCTTGAGCGCTCAATTGAGCTCCGCAGTAGTATCAAGAAGTTTGGTCCACAAACAAATTCGCGCCATACATATGCTGGTTATCGCAAATAATTTTACAAAAAGTCATCGAGTGATAGATTATGCGTTTTGTTACTCAATAGCGAAAAGGAAACCCAGCAATAATTGCTGTGCTGGTTAGTGAAACTTTATATTGCTGGGCTGTGAAAGCCTAACAGTACCTTACCCCCGGATCATGCTCTTAGCACTTCTAAAACCCCCCCGTCGATATACTAGGTGGTAAATCCTTCTTTCGCGTTCCCCATTTACTCTCCTTCTTCCCAAGCACCAGCTCCAAAACGCCCCCTTTCTCAAAGAAATCATGCCCAATCCAGTTCTTGTGCCAAATTTTCCCATCCCGCTTCGCACTCTGGATATAAATCGCCTCATAAGACGGATCGAAATTGATGTTCCGGATAACCGCAAGTTTCCCGGTGAGAGGGTTGCGGATTTTCACGGCCGAGAAGAATGGCGGTGTGATGAGGTATACATCTTGGCCTGCGACGGGATATAGACCGATCATTGAGAGGGCGAGGAACGAGCCCATCGAACCGCTGTCATCGTTGCCAGGGATGCCGTTGAGGGAGTTGTTGAATTGCGAAGGGATGTAGAAGTGGGCGCGCTCTGCGGAGAGGGCTGGGCGTCCGGCATAGTGGTATTGATACACTGGTAGGAAAGCTTGTTCATCCCCTATATATAGCAGGCCGGACTCGTGCAGGTAGTCTAAACGCTTGGTGTATTCGTCAGGCCCGCCTAGGTATCTACGAGCGTCGCCATATCCTGGGGAACGTAGCTACGGATTAAATTTTTGTCAGTTTGTCGCTTTATCTCTCCAAGGTAAAAATTTATCATTGGGTTAGGAAGGGGTTTAATAATAAAGTGGGCCACCACATACAAGGTGTACATGAACACACTCCCCTCGTAGGACTCCCCGCCATCGTCGTTCAAATAGCATGAATGCTGGTTAAGCAGGGGGCTGCAGTGGATGGGATTCTGGTAGCCCCAGTCACCATTTTCAAGCCGTGGCTGGAGACATCCTACAAAACCAGTGTCCGTCCCGTTGATCGCAATGGTCTGGTCTTTGCGGTAGAGATTCTTCCAGAACTTTGCGCGGTCCATATACTTAGTATAATCCTCCTTGTGGCCGAGTGCTTTCGACAATGCTGCAATGCAGAAATCATTGTAGGCATATTCGACAGTGCGCGAGACGCTTCGTGAGCGAGTGCCCTTGCCCTTCGGTTTGCTGTTTACTGGGACATATCCTACCGATTTCCAGCTCTCGAGGTCTCCCCGGCCCTCAATATCCCAGTCTGGGGGGGTGATTTCTGCATCTTTGATTAAAGCGTCATACCCGTCTTTCCAATCAATACCTGGGAGCCGCTTGACAAAGGCATCGGCAAGAACGACATCCGCGTTCGAGCCACCCTGGGTAAAACCTTTGCACAGGGACATACGGCAATCGGGGAGCCAACCCTCATGTCGATATATATCGATTAAGCTGCGGACCATGTCGACCTGAGCGTGAGGATCCACGATTGTTAGGAATGGATGAATGGTGCGGAAGGAATCCCAAATGCTACACGTATTGGGTAAAAGATAGAAAAAAACCATTAGAACAGTTGGAACTGAAATGTGGAACGGAAAACTGTTCAACAAAACGAAAAACTCCTCTACTAACCAGTAAAAGCTATCATAATAGGGTTCGTCGCTTTCCCACAGAGGGTTTTCACCCGTGTAATCTTGCGGGCTGATAAACGTCCTATAAATTCCACTCCAGAAAATAACTTCAAAATCCCTATGCAAGCCTTCCGCATTGACTTCGATCACGCCAAGTTTCTTTGCCCATTCATCTTTTGCAGCTGACATGGTACCATCAAAGTCGAAATCAGGTTGCTCCCGCTCAGCATTAGAACAAGCCTGGTCAATACTCATAAAACTCAGGCCCACACGGGCAAGTATCTCTCTGTTCTCTGGGGCTTGGAATTGAACAAACGCGCCCAACAAATCGCTATCAACCTCGGCACCACTAACAAAGCTAGAATCTAATGTAAGTATTGGAGTTGACGTGCCATCCTCCTTTCTGAATATGCCCGCTTGGCGAATGTCTGCTCCTTTGAAATCAGTGCAGAAATACAGATAAAATGACCCTTTGCCAAAGCTGGGACCGAACGAGCCGCTGCCCTTCACACGCCCTGTTTTGGAATTGACCGAAACCTTGCTCTGGTTGCGTGTGTCTTGAAGATCAGCCAAGTCAACCAGGATGAACGGGCTGAGTGGGTCGTCTAGGCCCGGGAATGGTTTTTCGGGGAAAGAAATTTTGTATAGAGCGCTATGGTTGGTGACTGTAATCTCGGTGGCGACCGCATTCTGGAGGGTGATCCCGAAATATCCAGGGCTAGCTTTGACACTATTTTTGACCCAGGGGGTTGCACGTTCGGGTTTATCGAACTTGCAGTGTTGATATTGTCATCTGGACAGGCAGAATGAGCGAATAGGGGGAAAGCCCCAAAGGACAAACCCTAAAATCGAGTGTACTGCGAGTCAGAACCTTTAATTAATTCCGTAAGGCCACCATGACTCCAGAAAGAAACCCAAAAAAGCTCGTCTGGTGTCTCAGGTTATTAGATTAGGGGGGAAGAAAGAAAGAAAATTATTTGGCGCACCCCTCCAGTTCCTGAATCATGCATATGGGAGAACCCCCGAACGGAGAACGCATTGGAGTCGAAACCGCCTTGAGCTTCTCCATCCGTGTCAGGCCCTGCCTTCGCCATGCCTAGTATATATAACATTAGAGCGCAAATTATACTACCGCGTGGCCACGATAGATAGGGGGAATAGTTAGTTCTTACCGTAAGGCAAAGTTGCTCCCGGGAAAACATGTCCTGGAATTGAACTTGTTAGATATCGGAAGGGAAAAAAAAGACACTTGCGGAGAGAAAGAATCCAAACCTCCATTGATGGTGCCTATGAGCGGATCAATAAAATCCAAGATATTCTTTGAAGCTCGCGCTTCAGCAACCGCAGAGCCTTCCAGCAGTGAGAGGCATAAAGACAACAGGAAAGAAACCGCCGCCGTCGGTCTCGCCCTGAGTAGTGCCATAGTTAAAAACCAAAACTGGCGCAGCTAGTACTTTTTCAAGAGAGACTGACTTTCAATTGATCATCTCCAATCTCCAATAATGAAACAATACTCAAACAAAAGATAAACCACCTGGAGAATGCGTGATTAGTACTGTTTATATATCCCCTGTACCCGTAACAAATGAACAGGTTTAAGCCGAAAGAGAGGGGGTGCCTGCAGAGCTCCCTGGCTGCAGTTTTGCAGATCATTGTATGTATGCGCAGGTTATGCACCGTACAAAGTACAGTGCAATGTTGTATATACGTACAGTCTATGACACCTGTATAAAATGACGATCGTTTGCTCTAGGCCAGGTGCATTGCTGACGCTGGTGGGGGAATGATAATACCGTTGGATTAAAATAGAGATCCAGCACCCGAAGAGAAACCTGAAGGAGAACCCTCATTCCTTTTGAATTTCAGTTGAGACTACCTCTCTGGTACACAATGCGTCCAAAAAGGAGTACGGAAGGTCCTCGGCTGGATAATTCCCCATTGCCATACTACTACTAGTACCTAACAACTTGAACTAATTGTTCGACGGCTGTAACAGTATTGTGGGTTAGAGTAGCAAGTACTAGTAGGTTGGAGCATTGCAACCTCTGGCCAACGTTTGAACATAGATAGATAGATAGATAGTGGTTGAGTGGAGTGGAGCTGAGGTCAGAAATGGAGAATGTCTGCGGAGAAGCCAGAAGACAGTAAGGCCCTTGGTTGAAGTGTTTTGCTCTATGCTAGTATTGTACGCACATACATACATACATGTACTGTAAATGTACAGTACATACAGTACATGTAATCTGTTGTATCTGGGAGTTCTAAGTGGAGACTTAAGCTTTGCTTTGACGGTCTTACGCAGTATATCAATGACGATGGCGAATTTGGACATGTCCGCTGGTAGTCGGCGTTCCTAGTTCCGAGAGAACGGGGTTATTTAAAAAGTACTACGCAGTAGGAAGTAAATATTCTAAATTGGGGGCATGGAGTTGGAAGAACAACGTACTAGTAGTAGTTACTAATTAGTACTAATTAACGCTCGGGTTTTCTTTTTCTTTTTCCCCCGCTTTTTCTTGACCTACTATGGAGTGGTAATTATACTCCGTATAGCCCTATCACTCCCGGAAGATCTTCCTTTGCTATCCACAGTAGCTCTACTACGCTGCGTCCCAACTTCACCACTCCTGCTCAGTTTCTGTGGAGAAAAAATCCTGCTGCTAGGACAGAAGAAGCATGTCGCATAACTCCACCGAGGACCTGCCTACACCTACTTGCTGTGGAGAATCACAGACAACTCGGATGTGACGTTTACTGTTTACTGATATATCTGGAGTAGTGTCCCTTTGCTATCCGATGTCGGGGTGTAAATGATTATGTTCACCTTGATATTATTATTCAGAAAAGTATTTCTTAGTACTACTAGTACGTACGGAGTACTGTACAGCACATAAAGAAAATCCCCCGTTCACGCTAAAGCATATGCCAGATTGAAAATAAGCTGATTATCGCCCAGCAGATCCCCTTCACTCGCCCCTTCATGTGTACCATCATTAAAAACCACTATTAAGTAAAGATGTCCTATAAAAAGTCCGTACCACCCCGGCGCCCTCGAAAAAAAAAAACTATATAGCAGTGAAATGCACACTCCCGCCAGAACTCGAATTTTTCACCTGGATCCCTGCCCATACGCATTATCAAGCTCAGCCTGATGTTTCCTATGAATAGCCTTCCTGTTCAGTTTTTCCGTTGCCGTCGTGAGACCCTAAAATTTTTGCAAAAAGGGGAAATTAGCTGGCTGAATAGCCCGAATATGTACTCCGCATATTTATAAAACTTGCCAGTCGGGAAAGGAAAAAGAAGACCGCAAATGAAAAACCTTACATTCTGTGGCGTCCAGGGCTCTTCAACAAGCACAACTCCATCAATGATCTCCAACCCAGTAAGCCCCGCTTTCCGCCCGACAGTTTGCATATCCTGCAGCACGAGGCTTCGAAGTTTCTTGTTACGCACTAGCTCCCCAATGGCTAGGTTTTTGATGCCGTGCTCCTCAGCGAATTTTTTCAACGCCTGCTCAATGGGGACTACCAGGGCGATGGCCTTGGCTTGATCGGGTGCTGCATAGATGCAGATGTTCCCCACAATAGCCACAGACCGGTATACTGATTCAAGCTATGCGCGCGCATGGGCGTGTTAACTTGGAAAAGAGGTAAAAGCCGCAGAGATATAAACACACGGGACACCCCACATACCTTTTCTAATGCAATATATTCCCCATTCAGCGTCTTCACAAGACTTTTCTTCCGATCAATGACCCTGAGGTGGCCATTTTCATCCCATTGTCCAATATCCCCGGATTTAAACCAGCCATCTGCTGTTAATACTTCAGCTGTTAGGGCCTCATTCTCATAGTACCCTTCCATGACACTATTTCCCCGAATCCAAATTTCCCCTTGCGGCGGTGTGGACCTGGTGAAATATCCAGCCTCCGCGAAATCAACCAGTTTAATCTCAATGCAACCAGGAATATCGCCTAGAGACTCATTCCGCCACCCCCACGGGTCGGAAACAGATGTCATTCTATTGGATTTGTAATAGTTAGATTTTTGATGCTTCTGAAGTCCATAATGTTGTTATCTCGGAATCTTACGCGGCTGTTTCGGTTAAACCATATCCGATAACCATGGGAGCTATAACTAAGGAGATAAACTCTTGCGTTTCCCTTGCAATGGGGCCAGCTCCATTCATTACGAATCTGAGTCTCCCCCCGGTGGCTTCGGTAATTTTTTTGAAAACTACAGAGTTCAAAATATCCGTCCCCCCAATTTGAAGAGTTGTGAGAGCGCGTTTAAGGTAGAATGCTGCCCAGAATAGAGTTTTCGAGACTATCCCCGCTTGCTCCACCTTTGCAATGACACCCTTTCTCACAGTCTCCCAGACAGCTGGGACACCGACCATCAAGGTTGGTCTGAGTTCCCGGATGTCACCCTTGCAGTTGCGAGTCGATACATCTGCGAGTGTTTTGGGACTCCCGTATCCCATTGTACTGCCCCAGAAGAGCGCTGCGTGTTCGAATACAAATTCGAAAATATGCGCCAAGGGGAGGAAGGTTAATACAATATCTTTCGGACTAATATAGTGTCCAATCAACGAATTGATCCCAGCAACTATTTTAACACAATCAAATCAATTAGAAGTAATTTCGAGTTTGGGGTTTGTCTCAACTTTGCTACTTTTTGTTGGGTTTGATTCATACCAGCAGCAACAACATGTTTGTGTTTCAGGGGCACTCCCTTTGGAGGTCCTGTGGCACCTGATGTATACATAATCATGCCCATGTCCTCCGCACTCGGAGGCACAGGATCGACGGGATTATCCTCTCCAAGTTTCCTGAGCTCCTCGAAGCTCATTAAAGTCACGTCTGGGTGTGCAGACTTCAAGGAATCCAATGCCTCCTGCTGGAGCAGGCGGGTATTGTTATAAATAACAACTTTGATACACTTTGTATCCGCCAACAATTTGACGAGTGAGCCCAAAAGCTGTGGATCTGTAAAGAGTGCCTTGGAGCCAGCTTCCAGCATTGAATGCCGCAGCCCTTCTTCGCCAAGTGTGTCGTACGAGGTAACAATGGACATGGACTGTGAAATCGCACCATGCGCTGCAGCAAGCCAACGATCACTGGTAGAGAGGTAAGTTAGCATAGCTAGATGGATATAGAAAAGTGACCAGAAGAGGTGCTGTTATTTAGCATTTGTTTGTGTATGATATTATTAATATTATTATTATTACTTATCATTATTATTTCATTTGCCGTACCTTGTACCTGCATATAGGTGGAGCCTATCCTTTTTGCCCAAACCAAGTTTCCTCAGACCGGCACCAATTTGCAGAGTTAATTTCTCATACTCCTTGAAGCTGATGAAGTTGTAGCCACTTAGTTCAAAATATATCCACTCCTTGTCCACCTCATGCTCTTCCCCGTTCACCATCTTCTTCACCTTCTTGGTTTCCTTGTGCATATGTAGCAGCTCTCGTGAGCCCATGCATCTTGCATTTCCGAATTTCGCGGCACCACGCTTGACGATGTCATACACTGTATTGATTGAGTCTTCCGGCCTAGCCAGCAATTGATCCCTGTATTTTATATTTCGACGAGGAATTGTTTCCCCCTCGACAGCCTCGTAACCAGGGACATCGACCGTGAACGGGGGTTTCTGCGCCGTACGACCATTGAGTACATTAGTGAAAGCTTCTTTCCTTTCAGCCATGCTGGCGCAGAAGCATAACGTGGTATCCTTTGTAGAGATTCAATCATAGAAAGGGGGGGGTTGTCCGCACGGAATATGCAGTGCCGATATACTGTACCAGATCATTTTAGGTCGAGATAAGATGCGATATATATTCACTTTGCCGCGAAAGGGGAGGGGCTACCTACAGCGAAAGTCAAATCCATTGCTTAAAGCATATGACACAGAGGCCCAGGCCAATGTACTCCGTACTTCGCACAAGATGGAATGGAATCTCTGGGGGATCGGGGCCCAGATTGGTAGTAGTAGTAGTAGTAGTAGTAGTACTATGTACAGTACTCCGTACATGTACGTACATATGTAGGGTTATAGATAGTACCTGGGTAGCTGAGAATCGATAGCTACTAGTAGTTAGCAGCTCGTATCCCTTTAAAAGCTGTAATCTAGCGTTATGACATCGTTTTTTCGGGGGGGGAAATGTCCGAAACTTGGAAGCTAGTACTAGTACTACCACTACTCCGTGGACATACAGTTGAACGTGATCGTGGTGCCGATTTCGGCCGGAAAAACCCTTCGGCGTGGTTCCAACTTGGACTCACGGCAGCACCTCATTAAAACTGATATTAAATAATAAATATTTATAAATATATTAAATATATTTTTTTAAAAGATATAAGTTGAAATTTTCTGTATTAAATTTATATATTATTAATTAATGATTAATTAATAATTAATAAAGAATTATTTATTGAATTATAAGTTTTATTAAGTTTTATAATTTTTTAATATTTTATCATTAATAAAAAGTATATTAATGATATATATATATTTATTATTAAATATTATTAAATACTCTGAAATTAAAACAGTATATTTAAAATATTGTGTGAAAAGTGTATTTATTGTATAACTATCTATTAGAATGATTGATTCATGCACAGACTAGATAATTAGTCAATAAATAATCATATATCAATAAATAACTAGTTATATATACTGTATTATTATTTATAATTTATTCATAATCTTTATATACTTTAGTATCATTATTAATTCAAAAGTCATCTGAAAAATTTATATTATAAATAATTATTTTGTTTGTATAAAGTATATTTCATAAGTATTAAAATGAAAAAGTTTGAATAATAAAAATTTAATCTGATCTGTTTTTTAATCTTGACATGTGTCAGATCAGCTGAGTTATACTAGTGTGATCAGCTGAGCTACACAAATGGTCAGTTGACATGTAGTCTTGATCTGACCTGTTTTTTAATCTTGGCATGTGTCAGGTCAGCTGAGTTGTACTAGTGTGGTCAGCTGAGCTACGCGAATGGTCAGTTGACATGTAGTCTCCTATCTTTGCACCATAAATCAACTTTTTTGGCACCACCGCTACGGTCTACAGAGTGGATCTATCTGCAAAGCATGGGCTCCATTTCTCCTTTGCAGACTCTATATACCAGGTTCTGTAGAAAATGTTATCAGTTACTACCTCCGTAGTGTCTAGTTGGAATTTCAACCAACATTACTATAAAAAGGGGGCGGCGCGGGCGGCGGGGGCGGCGGGGGCGCACCAGGCATTTTTACAGTTAAATAGTACGGAGTGCTACTTTTCAACATCTGGCTACTAGCATCTTGAGACAATGAAGCTCTCATGGGTCTCCGTCGGCCTCTGTGCTGTTGCGGGTGCAGGAGCGGTATGTACTATGTTACAACTTCTCTTCTCAACTTCCAATGTGTTTTTGAATATTTAAATAAAATAAACAATTAAACAATTAACAAAATTAAATAAGAGGTTTTGATTGTGCTGACTTCCCCACCAACATTCGGGCTCAACTCAGGACAAACTTAACCTTGATCGTATTTTTCGTCGTATGACGACTGATCCGGAGGGAGCCTTTCATATTGACGAACTGGGAATCCTGCGCTCGCTGGACCGAAGGGGCAAGGTTCTTGATTTTGCCCGACTTGAACGTCGCCAGCTCTTGGGCGTGGCCAGCGCGTACTATTCAACGACAGAGAAAGGTGAGCTGATCAGCACCTGGGCCAATGCCAATAGCTCCCAACTGGCCCCGGACGACATCTGGTCGCCAGCGCCTCATCTCCTCCCGCGCAGGTTTACAGACCCCGGGCAGCGGGAGGAGCTCACCTCACCTGCCCCGTCCCTCTCCCGCATCTTGGGCCGAGGACGCGCCGACTGCACAACTCTCTACTGCAACTCCTTCAGGTTCTGTGTGGAAAATGGGTGTACGTGGTGCTTGGCTGCTGGTAGAAAGTCGAGATGTATCCTAGAAGGGTCCGCCCATACTCCTCAGCATACGCCTTATAACCCTTCTAACCCTCCGAAGCCTCCTTTCAGTCCTCCTCATCCTCAAGGTCAAGCGGGGCATCATCATCATCATCATCAGTAAACATTTCCTGCGGTACTCTGTACTGTTGTTGTCATTTTCCCTGGAGGGAATTTTTGAAAAATAAAACCTATACTAGTACTTCTCGTCTGTGAACAAAAGAGAAAATTAGTTTCTTTTTCTTTTTATTTTTTTTATTTTTATATTTTATATTTTCCCTTTTTTTTATTATTTTTTCGTCAAGTTCATGCATCATGCATTATTTGTTTCTTATGCCCTCCTGCACCTGATTCTAAATACTAGGTAGTTACCACACATAATTTGACATGATAGTACAGACAATACAGACAATCGCGGGAGTAAATAGTAGCGAACATGATACCCCTGAGACCTCTTAACATACTCCGTAATAATGGATAGTTTACGTTGCTCCCTTTTTCCTTATGTAGTACCTATCTATCCATTCGGAAGTTCTCTCCATTCGGGGATGAGATGAGATATTGCCTTTCGTTTTCATCATCCCAGGTTTATCATAACCCACGTATATATATATATAAATATCGCGTGAACCCCCAAATCCCAAATTTATTATTTCACCGACAGTATTAGAACGCAGCCATATTTATTTATTGTCTCATGTCGTACAATCGTTTCTCTGGCTACCCCGTCCCTTGTCCTAACCCTGATGAGACGGAAGAGAGGTAGGTATAAATTAAAAAAAATCTTCCACCCCCAACCGCCCACCGCCCACCGCCCACCCCCTCCTCCTTCTCTGTTCAAACCATTCTGAGGGTTGTAATAAATAAATAAATCTATTTTTTGTTCTCCATCAACTTACCCAGAAGATCCTGGGGTGGCTGTTGCCTATACCCCGCCGGGTTATTCTTCGTCCATCGCCACAAGTCCTCACAAGCATCCTCCAGCGTTCTAGTCGCCTCCCAGCCAAGCTCGCGGTTCGCACGGCTTGGGTTGCTGGTGAGATCGAGCACGTCACCAGCACGGCGGCCGACGACTTCGTAGGGCAGGTCACGACCCACAGCGGCGCTGAAGGCTTTGACCATATGGAAAACGGTGCTGCCCTTGCCGGTGCCGAGGTTCCAGGCACGCACGCCGGGGTGGTTGGCGCGTAGGTAGTTAAGGGCTTGGAGATGGCCCGCAGCCAGGTCGAGGATGTGAATGTAATCGCGGATCGCGGTGCCGTCGTGGGAGGCGTAGTCTGTAAATTCAGCGCAGTTAGAAGAAAAAGAAATGAATTGTGTGTTTGCGAATTCGGTTCCCAAGAACGAGTTCTTACCATCTCCGTATACGAGGAGTTTCTCTCTTTTCCCTGTGGCTACCTGTGCTAGGAGTGGTAGTAGGTTATACGGTACACCCTGGGGATCCTCTCCCATAATTCCGCTGGGGTGAGCTCCTGCGGGGTTGAAGTATCTCAACAAGGCACCGTTCCATTTCTCAGCCTCTTCTGGCTTTCCGGCCTTGGTGGCATTGTTTCGCTCTGAGTTGATAAAGTCCGTAATCGCGGTCTCAACAGCGAACTTGGTGTTTCCGTACGGGTTGGTTGGGCCAAGAGGGCACTCCTCAGGAATGGGTATCATGTTGGGAAATCGGGTAGCATCACCATATACGGTGGCAGAGCTGGAGAAGACAATGTTGGTGACATTGTGTCGTTTCATGGCGCGAAGGAGGCATATCGATCCGCAAACGTTGACGTGGTAATAGTCGAGTGGCTTCTCGCCGGATTCGCCAACGGCCTATTTCAGAACCCAAGAAAGCGTAAGCAAAGATAGTAGTAATACCAAAGCTCTTCATTTAAAAAAAATATATATATAAAAAAAAGCATGATTGCTAGCTGGCCATTTAACTTTTCTTTTTGCTTACCTTAAGTGCGGCAAAGTGGATGACACTGTCGATATCTGGATGTTGTTCAAAGACCTTGTCCAAATCTGTGTCACTGGTGATATCGATTTTAACAAAGTCTGGGCGTTTACCACAGATTAACTCGATACGATTGATAGCTTCAGCGGAGGAATTGTACAGATTGTCTGCGATGACGACCTTGTATCCGGCCTCAAGGAGAGCCAAGGCGGTGAACGAGCCAATGTATCCGGTTCCACTGCGTTTCACGACGCCCAGGTCAGCAATTGAAATAAACCAGCAACGGAATTGTGGATGAGGCAGGAGATAAAATTAAGTTACCCGGTAACGAGAACACTGCCAACAGCCATGGTCTGAGCTGCTAGAAGGATAGTTGAGGTTTATATGGAAATAATGATCGATTTGACAAGTCGATTGCGGGGTAACTACAACTAACAGCCCGTCTATTTACTCCGTATGTGTGAGGTGGACAGGAAATAGAGAGATGGTTGAAGATTAGATTAAAAGCTGTCGCTACTAAGAGCAATGTGATCTTCAGGGTATATTTAAATATTAGGAAGAGCAGAGAAGTGGAAATCGGGGGAGGGCGCGTGGAAGGGTAATTAGACGGTCATTTTGTTGTTTGCCGCACTTTTGAAGCTCGAGTTATGTTATTTAAGCCGGTTTTTACTGTTCAATTAGGGCTGGAACTTAGAGCCAGCCCAGGCGACGGATCTTACCAAAAACCGCCGCCCAAAAGAAAAATGTTTAGGGAGTATGTCCTCCGTGCACAATGCTAGTAATCGCTTCCCTGCTGTTTCATCCATTTCCGCCCTCTGCAACCTGCATCCCTGGACTTGGTTTGGCTCTGCTCCAATCAAACTGTGCGGTGGGTGGGCCCTGCAATCCAGGTACCCGCATGCTCAAAGTTGTGTAGGACCCTATTGGCAGGTTTGGCCCTTTGCATACGCAATCATCTTTCTATCTTGATCCTTCAACTCAGTTTGAATAGTTGTTCCTTCTGACAAGGAGAGGGCTAAATATTGTCCGGACTACGCAGTACGATTGAGAGAGAATCTATTGCGGCGGGATCGACGAGTTTCCCGTCTGAACCCACCGAATAATTTATACTATATTATTTATTTATTTATTTATTCACTTTTGAATAGATCTGGGTGGTGGAAAAAATGCAGCCATGTTAAATAAAACATTGACGGAGACTCAATCAACTGTATCTTGGGCTCGCTATGGTTTTTTGTTTTTCATTTTTCTATTTTTTAATTTTTTTTTGGACCTGCATTTGCAGCTAGGTGTTTTATATTGATAGGAGAGGAAAGGAGGCATGCCTGTTTCATCAGCAAAAGATGCCCAAGTCGGCAACATCGCCGTCATATAGTATTGATAGGGGACATAAAAATATAGCCAGCCCATCGATATTCCAAGCCTAAAAACCTGAACCAAAATTCTGTGGGAACGTCTAAGTGGTTGTATTGGTTTGCTATCTAGTGGGGGACTTATATGTGTGTGTTGGGCAGGGCGCTAGTACGCAATAGGAAGCCGGCAGGCGCCATCACCCCCCCTCGGACTAGCTACTGAACAGCTAATTGATATACATGCAAAGTCATTCAGATCATATCCATTTCTAGTCCATTTGTGATATCCATCACTTCATTTCTCCTTTCAACCATAACTTGGCTGGTGCTTCATAAGTTCATCAATATCCGAAGAAACTCCTGCAAAGAATCCACGACCTGGTTGACTTGCAAGAAGATTCTCTTCCTTATCTGATTCCTTGTTCTTATCTTTTTCTCTATTCTTATTCTTTTCCTTCAGCGCCTCAATACGCTCCTTATTATGCTCCTTCCATTCTGTATTCGCGAGGTTTGGGTTCTTGAACCAGCAATATCTAATGATATGGCCAGATTTTTCGCAGTAGTGGCAGTGGCGTTCATCATTGGAGCTCGCAGTGGAGGGACGGCTATTAGTGGCACTATTCGCGGTAGAGGAACGATTGTTAGCAGTGATGGTGGCCCGTGTGGCCAACTGATCCATCAACTCATTGAGGTTCAGATTTTGAATAGGGCCCTGTTTAGTGGCATAGAATTCGTCCAGCTTGGTTCTAATAAATTCCTGTTGCCAATCACCCAATCCCAGAATGAAGAGATCATGATAGGTACTCTCAGTCCAATTCTCCTCCAGAGATACAAGTTTGGCCTTGAGATCTCGAAAATTCGCAAGATAGGTGTGAAAATCGTTATTCTTGAGACGTAAATCTCTCATCTTTTTCGTGGTTTGGAGGCGTTCTTCGGCATGAGATATGGCATAGCGTTGTGCGAGATTTTTCCATAGAGTGGCCGCCATATAGGTCTCATCTAATGGTCCCAGGGAGTCGCGTACAGTGGCATTCAAGGATTGAAAGATTCGTGTGTAAAGAAGTTCGTTCTTTCTGTTCCAAAGCTCAATATCCAGAGAAGCTGTTGCAGAGGACATAGTTTCTTCCTTAGTGAGTATATCTTTCGCTTGAATCAGATGGGCATCAGCTAGAATAGAGCTCTTCCATTCCAAGTAGTTGATTCCATTCAGAATGATTGTATGCTTTCCTTCCAGCTTGGTCTTTGCATTCTTTCGAAATTCGTCGATTTTATCCTTGTCAGGATCCTGATTTGAAGGAGACTGAGAACGTGAGTTTCCCTCCAGTTTTTGTATTAATATTTCCATTCGTTCGTCCTGTTTCTTCATATATTCCATCATCATTCGAAACATCATGTTGTTGTTCATC
>LGUA01000017.1:0-57079 GCA_001660665.1 Emergomyces africanus
GTTTTCCAACGGGTTGTCAGTTCAGACATTTGCCATTCATTTGACCATTGTCTCCGATGTTGTGTTCGGTTCCACCCCCGCAAAAAATTCGGTGTCTCCTTAGCACCACCAAGCTCGACCTGATAGGCTCACTTGCAAATAGCTTTGCCCGTGTTTATCGACATGCACAACAGGAGGGTTAGCTTGGCCAATCCAAAGTTCCCCTCGGAGCTACGGAGTACTCCGTACTCCGTAATGGTTGAGATGATGTTCCGTTTTCAGTAATATGTTTACTCGGGAGGAGTGGTGGCTCCTTAGGTTTGGCTTCATCCCGTAATTTTGAACGGGCCATTTTAGTGACCAGATATCGTATTGCCAGTGTTTGCCTCTTATGCCCTAAGGTACAGGCAGAAGACAATCTTGATGATGTCAGGGATGGAGCTGAACTACGCTCGTTCTGCGGAGTACGGAGTACCATATTTACCTAAACTAAACCTGGCCGTTGAAAGATAGTATAGGTAATTAACCCTGGACTCCCTGTTGCCGTACAATATTTTCACGCACCGGATCATTCTACCGAACATGTCCCATCGAATATATGATTTATGGTAATATATACGAAGTTCGAATCCCCCTTTGTCGTTTATTTTAATTCCAGAAAAAGGCCACCCCTGTCATCTAAGGGATGACTTGGGTTTCATCGGCAATTGTCTTGTGGGATGGGGTGTATTCCATGCACAATCACTTACATATCTCAACAGAATTCATTGCTATATGAAATTTGCAGCGTTCATCCTGTGTGTGAAAGTCATAGTTCATTGAGTTACTATTTCGAATATTTGGACCTAGCTCCGTACTATTCCTGTGCCTAAGAACAATAATTGCTTGAAACGGCATCTCTTGTTGGTCCGGGTACGAATATACTCCACCCGCTATTGTGTACCTCTCGGAATGTTTATTGACTCTTTTTTTAGGAGCTGGCATTTCCCCCTCTGTTCGAGTAACTTCTGGAACGAAAGTCGGCAAAGGTCTCGGATCCTGTCACCCTACTACCGGTATATCCAAGTTTTTTATTGCACCAATAGCGCCTAAGCCTTAGTTTTCACCCCCTTGCCTGCATGGCCTGGAGCGGCAATTCAAATTATGCTGAAGGTTTGCGATTACCAATAAGAGAACGAAAGAAGAAATGGTTGCGCTTCGCAGCTTTGACTGACTTAGTGCAATTGCATGAGTAGCCACCATGCGAGCCGCGCTGTTGCAAGCAAAAGGTGCGGTTCCCACCTATCTCTAGACACAAGTTAAATACTTACATAGGGACATAGTTTCTGTATTCTTTAAGTTCGCAAACCCTCGCAAAGCAATATCCACCCTCTGAGAGCAACTGTATACCAGAGGCAAACCATACTAGCACTTCGTTTTTCATTCCAAACACAACAGCAATGTAAAATGTTTTTATGTCCCTCCTAATATAGTTGAGCGCACTGCGCCCCACAACATAGTACATCTGGTTATGCCCTTGTCGAACATCTCCATTAACTCTCAGGTCAGGATTACTGGTGAAAAACGGAAAGCCCACCCTGCCGACACTATCAGTGGCCTTCTACCAAGATCCTTTAGCTTACTGTCGTAGTACTGCAAGCTGCACAGTACACAGTGAACAGGAAGGTGACATATCTTTTCTGATCTTTCGTGACACAAAAACTTTCAGTTCGCCAGCCTGCTAGCAGTGCTATTGATGATAAAGATTTTTGCACAAAAAAAACTCTTTCTCAAGCGGAACACAGTCTTTGGCAATCGCGTACTCTATAGCGATGTCAGCAACAACGCATGAAACTCGCACCATTATTGGTGCATGCCGATAGTATGCCCCGTTTCCCTCCACGAAAGGGTCACATTTTCACACCGTTATATGCAAGCCAACACCACATAGCATATACCTAGATAATATGTGAGGGGTTAAATGTGTTGTAATGTGTACCTGGTCGTCCTACATTCTATAGAAAGCACTGTTCCACCCATCCCCATCATGAATACATTCGAGCAAACAGTAGAAACAAACCTGCCTTGGTTCAGAGGACGAAAAGGAAATGTTACAAAGGGAAGAAAGAGAGGATAATGGAAGAAAGCAAAATGGTGGACACACACTTTGTTGCATCAATCTAACTTCATACTACAATCTAACTTCATACTAGGTTAAACGGGGCCAACGGGGGTCATGATGTGAAAAAGTGAGGATGGAAACAAACAAAAGCAGCGATGCGACTGAGAAGTGTTACGATTCAACGGTAAACGGTTATCCCTCTCTCAGGTAACGGGAAAAGAAAGTAGGAAGGGATGCAAACGTGAAGAATGAGGTGAACAAGAAAATCTTTGAAATATATGAACATGCATAGGGTGAGAGGCTGTTTGTGAAACATGAACAGGCAATCAGGGTTGTGTTGATGCACCTCTCAGTGAAATCAAGGGGACTCAGTTAAAACAGAGTGATTACCCGGGATTGTCGGTTGTGATGAAAGTTCTATCCCAAGGTAGGAGGGAAAGCTGGGCAGCGATATTTTAACGCAACACAACTTGGTTAGGGTTGGTGATTATGTGTTTGGGTGCGCGCATCCGTACACTCGTATATTGAGAACATACACTAGGAGGTTTCGAGGGTGGGTGTTCGGATGGAATAATATGAACCGAGGACAGCGGGAACTGAAAACATTACGTTAATTTCTAATGCACATCGATTGTATACAAAACCGAACATACTCAGACATTTATGGAAATGTGATTTTCACTACCCTTTTGGCGGTATGCAGTTCGAAGGGGAGTAAAAGAGGGCATGTGGGGAACAAAGTCGACATTGAACTTGGATAAGCGCGTAAGAAAATAAATACTGCCTAAAATTACCTCATACGTGGACATCTGGCCGTACGCGCCACTACGAGAAAGAAAAATAAAACACCCAGACATCTCAGCAAACCAAAGCCTCAAAATTCATATGCAAAATGCTCCCCCCCTTTTTATTTATGTTGTAATACAAAACTGCAATATACTACATATGAAAATGAAAAACGAAATGTCAGCTGGGTGGATGGAGTAGGGTCGATATGTGACTCGCGTGATTGTAATAAGGCATGGCGGCACATGCGAGAACAACAGAAAGACGCGGGGTCTTTACGCAAATGCGGTTCGTAGACAAGAAAGAAATGAAACCGATTTTGGTAAAATGCAGTTTATATGACACGTTTTCCATTGGGTCTCCTGTGACTCCCACATTTCGAAAGCAGCCTGATAAGTTCATGGCCATTGTCCCAATTCTCTCGGAGAAAGAAAAGGTACAGGTATCTATTTATACCAGTATTCGGGCTTGACGAAGTCAGCCATGGTTTTGGGGTCCTCATGGGCGTGGTGGTGAGCATCTGGAAAAAAATATGTCAGTTTTTTTGTATATCCCAATTGCCTTTGAAAGAATGCGTATAATATAAGAAATTGGCTAAATTTAGTCATGATTTAATATAATGGAAAGATTTCGTACCGTGATGGGCATGGGGGTCCGCCTCAGGCCCAACATATTCCATCTTGACGACGTTGCCGCACTCTGAGCATCGTTCAATCGGTCGGTCACGGGAGACCTAGAATACGTAGAAGTTAAGCCACTCCGTTAATTGCCCAAGAAGATTATATAGATGCCAGCCAGCAGCTACAAGCTGCATCTACAATTGAGGTATCCTTACCGTCAGCCAGATAACAGTATGGGAATCGGCCGGGTATCCAGTACAGCCAGCATATTGCTCATCTCCACCGGATTTAACAATAATTGGGTTGTCGAGGGTTCCTGTCGTATTCACGTATCAACTTAGAGTTCAAATCCACCTAAATTGAGTCCTCCCACGCATTCCTCCCAAGATTCCATCCAAACTAGCTACTATTATAGGGCTGTAATGAGAAGTACGAAAGAACGTTGGAAGTAACGCACCCAATCTCGATGCATCAAGGGGTCGCATATCAAAAACATCAATTCCATTCATCTTTCCCAGAAGTTCCAATCTTTCCAAACCAGTTGCTTGTTCGTAGTCCGTTGGCATGGTGCCGGGCTTCGCGCCGGGGGGTAGAAGATCGGTTTGCTCCGCGATATCTGCATTCAAACAGTCAGAAAGCTTGGTTTTCCAAGTGTCGTGGGCAATGTTTATTCCGATCATATAACTGGGCCACCGCTGACATGGCCGTCATGATGGAATGTATTAACGCCCCAAGGGATTGTATTCAATTCCAACCCTCTATTAAGGTAAGGATAGAGGACTCTAGAGCGGATGACGAAAATCCATTGGCTAACCTTCGAAAGAAACTAGTTTGCCCACAGGCTCTCCGGGCTTTGGGTCCCATTTCGATGTGGCTGGCTTTCCAGCATCACCTAGAAAAGCATAAGACTTGGAATTAGCAAGCAGTTCGGAAAATTGCTGTGTATAAAAGCGTCCCGCAGAATTGACCATATATTGAATGGTTGTTGGGGTACAATTGGGGCAATGCGAAAATCGAATGGAGGAAAACCTCAGGGCGGGCACGCACGTCGGACAATGGATGCGGAAAAAGAGCGTCTGGCAAGAGCCTGGACAGGGGTACGCCTGGCAAGGGCGAAGGCAGTTCGCTGAGCAAACATTGTTCTGACTGCCAATGGCTTTGTAAAAGGGTGGTGGATGCAGTTTGGAGGGCGAGATTGGTGTGATACTATTATTTGGAGGTTGAAGTTGAGGTTGAGATACAAGCAACCAACCGGATCAGTCCGAGCCCGGTTTCCCAGTTCGGCTAGTCAGCCAGCCTCGATCTATGGGGATTGGATCCAGTTGAAAGGATGTCATGTGATTGAACCTGCCCTAAATGAACCTTCTAATTTGCTCATTGGCCGAGTTAGGGTTAGCCCTATATTCCATTTCTGGACACTGACCTCCTACCTCACCCCTTTATATGGTATAATAGTATAAACCAGTTTGGAGTCTACAGGACTTGCCACAGGATGGAACAGGAATAAATGTTGTCGACTTCCGCCTCAGGGCGGTAGTTCTTGGTTTTTTTTTTCCCTGGGATCCTTTCTGCGTGTAACCCTTCTTTCCAGGAATTGCTAAACATGGCACAACAAACTGGCAATCTGCCTTCATGTTACTAGTACTACTATGCATAAAGAAACGGTGAGACCTCACGGAGCACAGGAGACTACCGGGGCTACAAAAGTGAACAAGGGACTGCAAACTGCACAAAGCCACCATCACTGGTTGGACAGCCATGTGCTTACAACTCTTCTATGTTTTATTAACATCCCCCATTTTCAGCCCCGGAATAGCCTCGCTTTCTTTGCTAGACACGCTGCCGGTATCCATGTGGGCGCTCAATATCCTTGTCCGTACGGAACAAAAGGAAAGGTCACAATGGTACACGATGAAAAAAGACTGCAAGTGAGGTCCAAACTAAAACGAAGACCCTGGATAGTGTCTATTCAAAACCGCCTCATACCAAGGACTTTGCGCCCCTACCCTATTCTTTCTCCAGTAAAAGAAACATACAGGCCAGTATTATTGTGGAACTTTCAGGATACGCAAAGACATGAGAACTAACCACCAATAACAATGAAAAAAAAGAATAAGTCAAATAAGGTATCAAAATATTGAAAAAAATAAAAATAAAAATAAAATAAAAATAAAAAAACCTCCATTCATGATCGCCCTCATAACCGTTTATGTTGACCTCATAAGAAACCCCCATCCCCAGAAGAAAAAGTGAGGAAAAGAAAAATGAAACAAAAGTGAAATGGACAAGGAAACAGAAGAACACTAGGAAATGATTATCAATGCGTGAGATTAGTGAAAGTAATGAACAATAATAATCATAATCATAATCGTATACCCCGCGACCCAGAGAAAAGACAGATATGAAAAGAAAATGTGGGTATCATTGTTGCGCAATGCCAAACGTTAAACCAATCCCATTCACCCAACAAGTATCGTCGATCGAAACAAAAGTAGATACAATAAGCAAAGCAGCCAGAGGATCGTCACATACTCCTGGTGGATGTGTAAATGTTATACACAGCTTGTTCGCGCGGCGGACAGACGATTCGCGAACATGAGAACAGTAACTTGAGGTGATCTGTGTGACTTTCACATGCTCCGCTCTAATTACTGTTTCGGATTTTCCAGCTCCTACCAATATGTGAGTCCTGGCTTTAGACCTTGCTCCTTATTCGAACTTCTTTAGGCATAAATGTTTGGTATGCCCTCAGGTTATATCGAGTCAGCCCCAAACACCCATTGTCCTCGCCTTCGGTTCAGGGTTGCTGGAGGAGAAGCAGACAGACAAAAGGGTTGACAATATATCTCGAAGTTATATGGAATACCTGGTAGAATTTTCTTTGCGAACGCTGTAACAACAAGACCGAAGGAAGCAAACAGAGAAACACGTAACCACCCCGACAAGGAAGACATTCACATCCCAGTCGCACATATCCACAAGATGAAAATCCTAGCTGCATCCAAAACTGAAGTGGATCCAAAAGCGGAGATTCGTCTGAGGTGATTCCTGTGATAACATGTCTATAACTCTGTAGCTTTGTCTCGACATGCTGCAGGTGAGAACCCATTCCCAACCTTGTTCGCAATCACGCGCCAGCGATCATTTTCGTACTCGTGGATTGCGTTACGCAACCGTTGAACCTACAAAGGATGTTAGCCTAACCCGTACCCCGGTCCCTTCACGAATGATTGGTAGTGCCTGGGAGCAAAAGAAGAAAAATGATAGTCCTACCATCTCATCCGTCCAAACCGTTGCCTTGGCTTTCAGTTTGGTGCAGTAGCGAACTTGCAGTGTACCACTGGTCCGACCAGGGAAAAAATCGGCAATTTGCTTCCATGTCAGGTTCTTGTTTTCCTTCAACTCTACAAGCAGGGCATCTTCATCTGGGGTAAATTTTAGTTTCGGCCCTCGCGGTCGAGGTGCGGGGTCGGGCATCCCTGGTTGGCCAACCACGCTTGGAGGCCCAGACGCACCCCCAGGGGATGTCAATTCTGCATCGGAGCGCTGAGCCCCCACGAGTGTGGCTTGCGAAGGTAATCGATGGTGATGATGGTGTTGCTGGTGGAGTGAGGAAGTCGGTTGGAATTCAAGCTGAGAGGCAGGTTGGTGGTGTGAGCTAGGATCTGATTGCGCAGACAGCAGCATGTCGGCAGACTGCCTTTCATCTCCGTGGGATGCATCCGAAAGTATTGAGAGAGTGAGTCCTCCTGTGTGATCGTCACCGGCTTCACCATGGCCTTCATCGATGCGCGCTCTTTTTGTTCCGTGTCGCTTACTTGCATAAGATGGTAGGTGGAGCGGCCCGGTGTTAAAGTGAGGAGGAAGTTGGGGTGCTACCATCTGCGCGGGGAGTGGAGCAGGTTGTTGGATGTCGCGCACAGCGTTATGGGATCCTGCAGAGGACAACGCAACAACACCCCGCTGCCCTTGCTGTTGTTGTTGCTGTTGCTGCTGCTGCTGCTGCTGCTGCGATGCCTGCTGGTGGTGATGGGGTGAAGCCTGTTGGTGCTGCCGTTGAAAGGTTTGATGATGCTGGCCACTTGGGAGGAAGGCAACATCAGGCCTCGCCGCATGATGAAGTGTCTGGGTAGACTGTTGATTTGCTTGGTAAACGAGATGATTTTGTTGTTCCTGGGCCTTTGACTGCTCTCGCGCCGAGTAATCAATCTGATAATCTCGATATGGATCCGCCAGCGTCACGGTTGTACCCTGGTACTGCTAGAGCTATCAAGCCCTAGCAGGCTACCTGATGATGCGCAAGTAAATCGAATTGTAGAATCAGCGCGAAGCGCTGTAGACCCGAAAAGAAGTCCTGGCCTTTTTGGATTGATTTGTATTGGTTTCGCGTTTCTGCAAGATCAACGGGCGAGTGGTATTATGGATCGGATGGGACTTTCTCCTCGAGGAGCCTTCGGCGTGAGAAGATAGTAGTTAAGTAGGGGAGGGGCAGCGGAAAGGTGGTGGGAATCATACAACTCCAATGTGTAAACCAGAATAATAAATAAAAATCTAACCACCCCGCCTCAGACGAAGACGAAGAGTGGCTCTGGCACGTCAAAGAGCAGAAGAGTTATGCTTGGGGAGATATATCAGAGATGATGGTCATTATTGAATTTGTAGGGCTGATTTCGGGGATTCGCGAAACCAGAACTTCTCGAACTTATTGAGCGAAAGAAATATTGAACGGTAGTGCATAGTGGTATTATTATAGTGGTCGGTCAAAATAGATGTTTGTAGATCCAGCGGGACTGGGATGAGGGACCAGAAGAATGGTTGTGCTAAAAGAGGGTTGGCATTAGGGGAAATAATAAAATGGGTTATTTACAACGCGCACCATAAATTAAATGATGGGCGGCTTTCAAGGGCTGGCGGCGGCCGCTTGAAGAGAGACCGTTGTCCGGAATAGCTGCCGTTAGCCCTCTGCTAAAATTGGACTGGGAATTGATGGACCAAGTTCTAGGCGGTAATCTTACGCTTGCCTAGACGCGAGACTTCAAGGTATATCAAAGACACAACATTCTTAGAACTTAGAAACGAAGATCTCCAAGAGACATCTCAAAGAAAAATTCGGCAGACCAACTATTATCCCTTGCACAACTTCACAAAATGCGAGCGCCTCAAAGGAGTAGAAAGGGAAGATAACCCTGGCAATATAAAATGTAACCTAAAGTATCATACGACAGAAAGTCTGAGTAGCGATCGGATTATTCAGGAACAAAAAAAGGTTAGTAGGAGTCATGGAGGAGTAGTAAATAAGGCTCCTTGTCACTGACCAATTGCGAAACGGGGCATGCCACGAAAGTTGACGAACTTCAAACGAGGCCCTTGAGAGAATTGAGCTCACCTTCGCAAAAGAGAGAGAGGGCGATTTCAGCAATCAACAAGCCCACCACCCGCCAGGTCACGGAGCGGGGAGAAAGTATGCAGCCAGTCCAGCCTAGAAGGGCTTGCTCGATACCAACTCGAAAAGAAACATGCTTCGCTTCGTACCGCGCGACTTCCACGACGATTGTCAACTGGGATTGACGAGGGTTGAACCCCACATGCGCCGGGCTTTGTTTCACTCTTCGGGACCATCCTTCGCATGGTTCTCGTCATCGACAGGGAGCCTCCTCACGGTTAGATGAGAAATGGAAAAGGACCAATGCTCCTACCCTTGCCGCTCGGTGATGAAGCCAGGGCTGCCAGTGGCTCTGTTCCATGCTCCCTGATCATCTTAATTCCTCGGGGCTGTAACGACTAATTAGTCTCCGTCAGCTCCTGAAATGGCAGAAATTATAGTGCACGTCACGTCAAGAATCCAGGCCAAACAACCTGGAGCGAGGCAACAAGCAAAGTCGTGATCGACAAATAGTAAAACTAAATCCGTGCCCGCACTGGCAGCCAGTTTCAGTTTAAGCCTTCTGCTCTCCACGCTTAATTTAATTCATATTTCTGTTAATTCCTGATCTGTCCGTGGAACACCCTGTGATAAGCGATCGTAATATTATCTAGCGAGCCCTGGATCCCTGGGCCAAAATGTCGCTCGATAGCTAAAGCCGGTTTGGTTTGGTTCGAAGCCCTCGCTCCTCTCCTCGCTAAATTTAGGTTCAAGCCAATGGTACAGTTAATTTCTTCACTCTCGTGGCCAAGGAGCCAGGCTTGGTGTTTCCTAAAATTGTTATGAAAACTGGTAATTTCTCATCGCTAGATAATCTATTCATGGTTATGTTGATGGTGCACGGAGTGGTCCTTGACAAACACTCCGTTCGGTCGCTGTGGCTTGTATCACAGCTTAGTCCAGTGTGGAATTATGCCATGTCGCTCCACTTCAGGCATTCGGTACGAAAAATGATACCCTAGGCGCTATGCTGTAGTAGTGTATCAAAATGGAATGGGGGAAGGGCCTGGAAACTGTCGTTGGTTCACCTCCTCTCGGGCTTTCAGCCAAATGACGAGGACCATATTTAAGAATAGCCGATTTGCTAACTGTTTACGTGAGTGCATGCAACTATGTTCCAGACAACAAGATCAAATGTCCACGCATCACAGATTCCCTAATAGATCCTGGTGAGGCTAAGCCGCGTTGAAACACGCCTGAACAGACTAACCTTGGTGCTAATTGAGATTGATGTTATTGCCCCACGACGGGGGCGTCAGAATCGTGGAGATAACCCCGAAGCAGCGTGATTCGACGTGTGAAATCGGTAGAGTTTAGCGACAGAGTTTGGAGAGCGAGGGCAGTCTTCGGAAATTCATATGGTGCAGGACGATGTTGAGATCTAAAACAACCGACCCCGGGTTAATGGTTGGAATGCTGAAATAGCTTGAAACTTTTTCTTCAGGAGCCATTTTCAAAAGTTACATACAGAATGCGCTGAGTGATGATGGTAAAACCGGCGTTGAGGTGGTTCATATCTCAACTGGTCAACCGTGTGGATTAGCCCTTGAGTTGAGCAGGTAAATAGTCACTGCACAACGCCTACAACCAACAAACGCTCGAGGCCGATTTTGGTTAGTTAACGATCGACAATGATCGAGCACAAATTCCCAAAAATTTGAAAGACGTCCCTCAAGCTCATTAACTCCGAATGCCGGGTCTCAAATCTGCAAAATGTGATATCTCCAATATAACATCTGCATCTAAAGTTCCATAAGAACGTCGATAAATAGAACTCCTCACCTGAGAGCGAACGTTCAAACCTCAATCACAGCAGTAAACAAGCCAAAAATATAGAAAAGTGTTACAATTCAATGCCTGGGACATAACTCTGAAATATTTACACAGTATGATATAGTTTCATTCTCTGTCCGTCCAGCACTATTTGGCACCTTCGTGGTCATTCACAACTATACTCAGGACACTGCCTCTACTGTGTGAAAAAGAAGCGCTGACATAGCCACGGATCTTTCCTAACCAGAGGAAAAACGAAAAAGAGAGAGAAAATATGTAGGACGTTACCGCCTTATCACTGACCTGTTGGTTCTTGCATCATAGCATGGAATAATACATGACAGAGTCTGCTGTGTCTTGTCTTGCAGCCACCCCCACGATCTCTAAAATATGCCCTCCAGGATACTTTAATATCGCCTAGAGCACCCCATTCTCAACAAAAGCCAGCTAACATCTTTTCTATCTTGACGGTTATTGACAACTTATATCGGGTGTAAATTATATGTGCGCACTGAATAAAGCAAACAGAAATTTGCACCAAGACAAAGCTCTCCCGAGCCTGCAATTAGGCCAGTCGAACACGTCTAGAGACATATAAGCAGTTTACATCGAGCGACATCGAGCGACAACCACCGAAAATCTTCTGAAATTGTCTCTTAGGCAATAATTACAGCCCTCGACAAGATAAAAATTCATAAAAGGCCCCAACCTCAAACCCCCCCAAAATACCAAGATATTACCAGCAGCTCCGGGATAATGCTTAAATCGCTAGATAGATCAATCGCATCGCTAAACCTCGATAAAGAGTACTCTCGCAAACCGTCAGTCACATTGGACAGTCCTCCTCTCCTTCATTCTTCTAACATTACTTCCTCATAACCACATAAAGAGTTTTTTTATCGATCTAGCTTCGGAATCTTTGTCGGCTCATCTCACAAATGGATGGACTCCTTAGGCAGCTAATGAAACTCATAGCAGGTTTATCCAGCTAATTATGCCCATTCTTCCAACTTTCCCCACGCCCAAAAGTGGAAACAGATGATATTATTGAATATTTCGGTACGACGCCATACCAATGAGCTTCTGAACGCCAGCATGACACATGCTTGCAATGATCCTCTCATCTTTGAATTCAAATTCACAACCATGGATATCCCCAATTGCCGGGTTGCCGAATTTTGCCCACCACTATTTTTGGGAAGGTTTACAGTCTGAAATTATAGACAGGGGGCATCTACTATTCTTTGGCCAACTAGTGATCAATTGGGGTTCAAAAAATTCAGGCTTCCTCCCCGTATCATTCCCCGCTCCCCCTACAGGGAGGCGAAATTAGTTCTCCAGTTAAATTCGAACAAAAAGCCTACCACACGTTATGCTTTCTTATTGCCCTTTGCCATCTGCACTGCAGCTGACCTCGCTCAATACATGTCGGGCAGGCAAAAGCGAAGGTTTTTCCCACCTGAATGCCTACCTGTGGTAATGGGGAGCAGAGGAGTATGTCTCATTGGTTGAACACCCTCTCTCCACCATCATCCCTGACTATATTCGCTTTCCCGAAACAACCGAGATAGCCTCAAATAAGAAGTGCTGTGGTGCGAGCGCATGATCCTGCAATGCATGAAATCAACAAACCCAAGCCTCCGTTTATGCTGCATAAAACTTCACAACGGTAGATCATGAGTTGCGAATAATATTACCACCCCAAAGTTCAGTTTCTCAGAGGCTACTGCGTAGATTTGTTTATATTCTGGATGGTTCGATCCAGCAGACTAGTCGCCAGTGCTAGCCTCAGACCGCTTCGAGTCCACTTCATTGTGAAATGAAGGTCTTCTGGTGGGATAGGCGACAAGCCCATTGTAGAAAAATGAGTTACCTGGATGGAATGAATGACTCCAGGTGAGAAGTAGAGGACTCTTGGCGTCATTATAAAAGCTAATTCTCATGATCCTAGGCGAAAATCAACGGATCAAGTAGGCCCAAATCGCTAATCATGGCCAAGATGTTTGATCTCTCGACTCCGTAACTGGGGTCCATCCATTGGGCGTTACGCGGTGATGCAGCTGAGAATGGGCTAAGAGGTGGTGTAGCCGTACGGAGTACTGCGTACTAGTTTACATTGCGTAAAATGAGGTGCTCTGAAGCGTGTGTTTCGGAATACGAGGATGCGACTCGCAGTGTGCAGAAATAAATATGAAAGTCTGATTCAAAATGGTATCAAATAAGATTAATTTCATTTGTTTGTGGTGGTAATTTATTATCCCTAGTAAATTTTTTAAGTGAGCTATTTTAGTGTAGGTTAGTATAGTCGACGATGAGATGGATCCCATTCTCAATTCAATTACCCCTACGGAGTACTCCGTAGTTCAGCCAAGTTGGCCCACGAAACATTTGGCATAACATCATTGAATAGCCTGTCTGCGGATCGCGGCAATCCGGGGGGCACTTGACCATTTTAGGAAGGTCGGCATGCGGGCTCCGAGCTTTCTGTTCAGACTTCTTTTTCTTGGTTAGTATTTTTAGCATCTACCGCGGGGTGTGCATCTCATTCTCATGAGAATGTTCGTGAGCCCTGGATGTACCCTGCTTAAACATCTCTCCCTTGTGATTGTTCGAAGAAAGGGTACATGCTTTCCAGAGAGCGAAGTGAAGGCAATCATGTTTGGTGAGACACATTCTCTCTAGCATTCAAGTTTGAATAAATACTTTGTAGTACGAATAGCATATCATAGCACCTAGTATGCGCTCAAACGAAGGGGCTTCCAGTTCTCTTTAAAACGGGGAATTAGGGAAGGGCCGGTAACGTTGGAACCGCCTTAACGCAGTAGTTTTGACTAGAGAAAGTGACCGATGTTTACTAAGCACTTATATGAAACATTCTCTCCTTGCATTCTCATGTTGGCGAGCAGTGGCTTCTAAGTTGCCATATAACAGACAAATATCCCTTGAATGGGATAATATATGGATTGGTCATGTCATGCATGCAGGTTATGTGGGGATCATATAGGATATACGCTCCATGAAGCTTGTCTTCAGGCTGAATAGCAATATCGAAATTTGGTATGGTTCTTTAATTGCTCGCTCTATACCTTATTCTCAATATTATATAAACGTAAGCTCAATGGGCATTCAGAGGCTTATTCCACATGAAATTAATATAATGGCATTCTTTTTACTATTACGAAACAAATGCAATGTGATAGATTTCTTGTACAATGCAGGACTTACATGCTTCAATCAAGGTAACGTACAGTTCAAATAGCAAACCAGACTATAAAAAATTGGAAAATAAGGAACTAATTAACTTACTCGCCGACATTTTAAATGGTTAACAAGTACAATCAGGGAAAAAATAAAAATAAAAAAGCGCCTGTTCTCAACACGTAATTTCAAAAAGGAAAACAAAATACTCGACATGATCATGCAAAGTTATCAGCCCGATCAACCCAGATATTCTCCAGCTCAGCAAAGTTCTGGAAATGTAACGGACGGTGTTGGTCATCATAGAAGCGCTACAAGAAAGGCGATCGTTAGCAATCACGTCGACAACAGATAAAATTAGGATAGTGGACACTCTTACCAATGGGGTATCTATCTTCACGTATACGGGTCGCTTTTCCACGCTGCTGAAAGAGCTACCCATAAAGCTATAGTTCCAGACGTTGCTCTCTGGAACCAAAAAGTAACCCCGTATCTTGTCGCTGAGAAGAAGTTGACACTTCTCACCCATGCTAGTTGAGAAGCCCTGAGGTTGATCGGAAGAGGTGTCCCTATTTTCAGCTCCCCATTTATAGCCTTGGGGCGTTAAAGCCCATGCGCTCAATGAAACGGAACCTGGAGTGAACGATACTGTCATCGTCACAGTCTTCTTGTCCCAGGACGGGTGTGCATTCATGAGACGTGCGTGCTGAGTAACATCCATTGCTGTCATAAACGATGGCTCGTTTCCAGAGAGTGTATGGATAATGCCAAGGGGTTCAAGAGAATTGAGATATTCATGCTGGGGGAGTTGATGCGGCAGTTGAATATCGCGAGTATTTCCAACTTGTGGAATCATCACGATCGTCCTGATCTCCTTGACTTGGTCATTGTCGCGCGGCGAGGCACCGTATAGATAGCCAGCAACCTGCACTCGAAGATCTGCGATTGTAATGAACCGCTTCAAGACATTCTTAGGCATGATGTACGTGTAGTGTCCTTCCTCTTGAATATCCTCAGAAGAAATATAGATGTTGCTGGCCCGGGTTCGAAGATTTGATGTCGCAATAGCCCGAGTCCTCCATTCAGTTTTCGAGGCAAACGCTTGTTGCTCATACTGAGATGTAGTCGTAACGATAATTTCTTCTCCTCGAACATTTTGGGTTTTGGTCGTGACAGCCGTTAGCTGCTTTTGTTCCTCCTGCTGCTTTTCAATTTCGGCTGCCTGCTGACGTTGCATCGATGGCGCACTAATCTCCATTCCAAGAATGATATCCCGAACTTCGCTGCTGGTCAGACTTTGGGTGTTAACGTTATTCTTTTTGCCATAATCATTCAGAATCAAGTCGCGGAGCTGCACTTCAACCTTGATCCAGTCCTCGTCAGACAGCGTCGGCCAGATATGATGTTCTTGGGTAATCACAGTCTTATCAGGACGGAGTAGGATTTTCGTTTTGTCAGGGTTGACATGCAGTGCACGAAGGATAAGAATAAGCCTAGAGAATGCAGTGTATGATGATATTGTCTTCAACCACTCGTCATAAAGGTTAAAAAGGACCATCTGTGGCTCGGTTGCACGCAAGATCATGTCGGCCAGCTTCTCAACCTTCATTGCGGCCTGGAAAGGTAACTGAAGCTCAGAAGCCCTGATAGAAATATTTGGGAAATCTAGAAGATGGACTTCTAGGGGATCAAGGAGGCCCTTCCTTGTCACAATAAGTTGTTTGGGTTGTTCTTCGACTGGCAATGATCTGATAAGAGCAGCAACTTCCTCCGCCGTTTTCCATTTGGCTAATTGACCAAGACGCTTTTGGCCTGCCCAGACACTCGTGTGGATAATCTTCAGGAACAATTGCCCCGTACGCGGATTGAATATGAAAATGGCGCCGTTGATTGGTTTAGTAGTCAAATTGCCTTCGAATGTTTTATGAATCGTGACACGGTAGACATTAGTGTCGTCGATGAAAAGCTGAATTTGGTTACTAAATAATTCGGAGTAATTTTGAGAGTTCAAGAATTCCTGATTGCTTTCTGAAGCATAAAGCTGGAGGCCTTTCCGGATACGCTCTCTTAAGACATACAAAGCCGGGTTGGCCTTCATGATCTTTGCCATAGCCTGCTGCACGAGAGCTTTCAAGCCAGGGAAGTATTGACCGTAAGCCGAGTACAGGTTGTAAGCCAAGTCAATGCCAATCATCAGGCCGGTTGCAGATGGGTATATGCTCATGCTATCTGTTGTGTAATCGAGATACTTGGCACGAACGTATCTCTCGATGTCATGAGAATCATAATCACCGTACCGCAACTGTACATCCAACCAAAACTTGTTTGTCGTAGTAGGTTCGATGACGTCCTTGGTGTCAAAAAGAAGAGAGGGTCTAGTGACATTCCACTTGTGTGTAGCGAATAGCAGGATATCCGCACATGAGCTATTCATCTTGTAGGATTTTCTAGGGTGGATAGTCTCTTTTTGTACTGTTTCGATACCTAACTGTTCCAGCTCCTGGTCGAAAACTTGACAGAGATCCATGACAACAGACTCGTGGATCTTTTGCCACAGGTGGGCACGGAAAATCTGAATTAATGAAATCTTCAAAGTCGGGATCTTTCCGTGTAGAAATATGCCAGTCAAATCAAGCTGAACCTGGAAACCAACATAAACGTTTGCGCGATTAATTGTTGGCGACCACCACAAAGTAAATCGACGGTTAGGAATCTGATTCAAACCTGATCTCTGGGCGTTGGTCAATTTTTTAAATTTCATAGACTCTTCAAAACCGCTGTTGTGTAGTACAAGAAAATCGTGCCGCAGGTAGAGTTGGTCTTTGTCAACTCGGAAGCCCGCCCACTCCGTCGCCTCCGATTCAAGATGAATACCGTGGATTGTGAAACTATGAGCTTCAGAAACAAGACACTCGACACCTCTCTTACGCGCAAGCAGGCTAGGAACTTCTGCCACATTGCCAGAGATCCGTGCGAAAAGATGGAGTTTACGCCCTGTGTGAGTTGTATTACGCATCAGACGCTGCTCGGTCGAAACACTCAAGCCTAGGGATCGTGCGAGTGTGACGATGTCCCAGAAAAGAGACGGTGTTATGCGATCACTCTCGCAGAAGCCGAGTGCATTCTCAGGGTGGATGTACCAACCGTCGCTGTCGACCAGCCCGGCGAGAAGGGCAAGACGGGCGGATCGCGAATTCTTCATGTAGATCGGAGGTATGCGTTTATTTTCAACCCCACAGGCATTCGTGTCACGTGTATGTAATCCCAACACTTCGAGCGCACGGAGCAGCGAGCCCACGCCGGTGGCGCCATCAGGTAGGTTAACGATATCATCAAGGATTTGTTCTTCCTCGTGATCAGCCAGATCTCCATATGCTCGACAACCCGTTCGCAGGTGGTGGTTCTGTCGGAGCTGGCATTGCGCGGGCTGACAAATCAAGCTCGATTGTGGCACGGGGCTATCTGCATTCTTTTCACCAACTTTTTTATCCCGGCCAAGGTTGTCAGCCGTCCCAATTTCGGCCAGGCTTTGGGTCTGACCGTCTTCGATATGGGTATCGAACAAGTCAAGTTCGAGCTCCTCTTCCAATGAAAGCTGGTTAAGCAAGGACTCCTTAGGTAACCTGGTCATGCCAACTACCTCTACGAGATCCGAACTGGTGCTAGGCAGAGGCTCAACAGGGTTGATTTTAGTTGAATTTGAACTAGGCACAGGTCTCGGAAGAATGTTCATGGAAGTCGCAGCTGATGATTCGGATAGAGGATGGCGGTTGTGGCGGGTAGACGAGGTTCCAGTACTAGACCTGAAACCATGCTTTGTATGTGTCTGCAAGGGATGGTGGATAAGAGAACCAGGAGCTTCAGCCTGGGAGATGCTCTGAGCGGCAAGGCGTTGCCTCAGGATAGTCTGGCGGGCGTGACGACGGACTGGGCGTCGCATATCCTCTTTCGAAGGTCCGCTAACGAGCCGAGCTTTGTAGCCGAGTTGTGCATGCCGTACGAGTTGAAGATCCAACTCAGCAGCATGGTTGATGAGAAACGCGCGAGTTGTTTCTTCGGGGCTCATGTAGATAGAGGTACTCGTGCGATTTCCATCGCCTAACCAAAGCCCAAGGAAATATGGGTCGACAGGTACGCTCTGCTCTCTCAGCTCGAAGCCAGGAGATCTAAAGAGTCGATACAGTGCCCTTTCCTCGGAATCAAGCGCAGCAAACTCAGCAGCGGTCATCTCAACAGTATCATAACGCTCTGCTGCTGAAACTGGCAATCGGTTATTCCAATTTTTGTCCGTCTTCACGCGGTGAAGAGCAAGAATATGGTTTGGCGTTACCACGAGATCTTCTTGGTCAGAGCCAATCTTGATACGATAAAGACGATCCCGTCCACTGACGACGTTGAAAGCGCGACGAGGCCCGCCATCAGGGCCGAGCAGCAAATCTCCTTCTTTCACACTTTCGACCGCAACCTTCGTACCGTCGTACCGCAGCAGCTGTGTTCCTGCGGCAAGGCAGGCTCGTTCCCAAAACAATCCCTCCCATGAAGGAAAGGCTGTAGCCTTAAACAGAGTGTGCTCCAAGATCGTTTCAACACCCCCGAGTGCTTGAATAACATCGGTTCGATAGGCATTGAGATTCCACAATTTACCATCATGTCTCTGACTTGTCCACCAGAACGGATTGCTCTTCATCAATTGATAAGTTTTGAATTCGGTTCGGGTGCGGAAGCCTTTGTCGAAACTGAGAGTGCTTCGGTCTTTCTGGAAGAGAGTATTGATACGCGGAAGGCCACGGTCCCAGCTATCTTCCAAATCCTCAAGTGTCAATCGGCGATTTTGTTGATTTGCCTCTTGGCGTTTCTGAGAATACTCCATCCATACTCGCTGGGAGTCTGTAAACTCTGCCTCCCAAGGGATTATGTAACGGAATATATTAGGGATCAAAGTTTCCTCGTCGTGAGACATGCCCGCCCGGTAGTGGGTTACGCCGGTATCAGTTTGCTTCCACCAACGTTTGTCGCTGGCCGGAATAAGTATGTGAGAACCAGAGATCATTCCCAAACCTCCTAATTCCTTGGGAGTATAAAAGACAGCTGGGGGGAAACGGGATGGCATTTTAGAGTTCAGCCCGATTTTAACTCGGGTTTGGATTTTGGTTTCGCATTTAACAATTGTATCCAAGAGGTTGACAGTAGATACTGCGGCTTCCCGATAATATGTAAATAGAGCGATCAAACTCGTATTCCACTTATTGGCAATCTTGGTAAATGTAGTTGAGCCAGAAGACATCAGAATTTGTCTGATCCGATTGTTGAACTTCTGGATATCCTCTTCCGTGACCTGCAAAAACGCATATGCAGTTCGTTCTTTAGTAGTGTTATTTGCTAACGACCAGACGCTATCCTTGACTTGGAACTCGTCATTTTGGTTGCGGATCTTAGGTAAAATGCGGACTTCGAATCCACACATCGAAAATAACAGATTCGGATTGTCTTTGCTATACACGCTAGCAAAAGTGTCGTCCCATTCAATAGTCGTGATAGATCTTGGAAGGCGATTCTTGAGATCCCAAAAAACAGCGCGACCCAAATTAACGTCATGCCGCATCAACCGCATTCTTGAATCTCTGGGCCAACACTTTTTGTTTTTATACCCGATGACGTTTTCAAAGTTCGGGTCCGGTTGTTCGGTCAAAAACCTTTGAATAAGATCTCGTGATTCATCGGCAGAGAATCTCAGGAATACCCAGATCTTGTCAATATATCTTGTGTAGAGGCGGATAGGATGTCTAGTTTCAGTTTGCCGATCTCTAAACTGCAAGAAATCATTGGGGCTCTGGGGTGGACCTGCAATCTCGCTTGCTCGTTGCAAGCCTAACAAGAGCAGGTCGATCACTAGGCCATAATACTGGAAGACAAAACCAGAGAACTGGAGGCCACGGATCATACCATAACTGTTCGTATGGTTCATGTCCTTGTAGTTGAGCTGAACATTATTTTTGGAGGTGATGTAATCAGCCAAATTATGATCCATGATGAGCCGGAGAAGTCGATTAAGTAGGGTGAGATCAATTTTCTCATAAACCTTAGATAGCTCCGTCTCAATCATAACGTTACACTCGCCATCAGCCGTCTCCCAAACGTTCGATAGGTTATTAATTCCCTGAGCCCATTTATAGGTAAGAAGAGGTGGAACCTCAGAGTCTGACGGTTTGATCCAGGCCGGAAATAGGTGACGTTGATCAGCTTGATACCACAGGTACTGATCCAAGTACGCGTCGGTAATTTTCTCAATAGGCTCAATATCGTAGACTGGATTGATATTCGAATAGTTGTCGTTCATGTCAATACCAACTTCCTTAAAAGCTCGCTGAGTGAGAAGAAATCTCTTAATTCTCGCGAGAGTTGTACCTGGAGAATCGTAAGCTTGTTCGATGAGAGCTAGTTCCTCCCGTTGGCTTTGATTTAGGCGGCCTTTAACAGAATATGCCTCGCGCAAACGCTCGAGAGCCAAAATCAAAATCTTCGTATCGTGCTTGTAAGACACGCTAGGGAATGGAATCGGAGAGAATTTTCGAGATTCCAGCCAGTGAACGGTGGTAGTATAAATGGCGACGGCTTCTTCGGAAGAAACGTAGGGACCATCTTTCAAGTAATTGTGTTGCCTCTCTTGTTCTGCTTTGAGCCAGAGCCGTGTGAGTCGACCCAGATTTTTCTTGGCCACAGTCTTATCAACCGTCGCTCCACGCCGAATACGCTCCCGATTATAATGAGCAACGGAAATCCACCAATCTGCCTTGCTCTTAACATATCTGAGGATGATGTTCTCAATGGGAGCGGGAAGTCCTGGAACTTTCCAAGGGATATTACTCTTCCAGCACCTCCAAGCCTCCGAGAGATGCTGCAAAACAGTGTTGACCTTATTTTGTTTAATACCTTCAGGCATCATGTCCATAAGATCTGCCATGACCGAAGCGCGAAGCTCAAGATCAAAATGGGATTCGACACGTTGCTTTGTAACAGTTTTCGCGACACCCTTGCTGTGACGCCCTTCAAATTGACGAGAGAGTAAATTTCCAAGCCAGCGCTCCAGAAGAGGAATAATCCCTCTCAGGAAGAAAAGCCAAACTCTCCATGCAGGGGCCCAGAATCCACATCCGGGGCCCTTCCCAACTGGGCCAGAATTGAAGCGATAATATATGAGATGCTTCAAGTCTTTACAGGACCTGATCTGGTGCATCAGCTTGTACTTGTACCTGTACATGCCGGTCAGTTGGCCAACATGGTTGAAAGCGTAAAGGATACCGTCAGCTAGTTGGAAGGCATCGATATTACCCAAACGATATTGGACCTGGGCATCAACGATTAGCTTTGTCAAGCGAAGGATTTCTCGCATCAGGTGGAAAGCGTTCCCAAAACGAGACTTTTTTCTCTCCTTTGTCGTCAAAGTCTTCACTGGTTTCAAATTGAAATTATAGTCGAGATGTAAATAGGTCAAATTCTTGCGATGAATCAACAAATTCAACATATTAAAGCCTTGGCGACAAACTTGAAGCCCAGCTTCTACCCAATCGATAGTCGTCTGTTGGAAAAATTTGGTGCCTTTCAATGTTCTCAATAGATTCTGTTTGCTGTGTGCCTTAGGTTTCTTCCGATGTAATTCGTTCAAAACGTAGGTCTTCAAAAGTTTCTGGTACGACACACGAACTTTTACAGGTTGACCCTGCGGACAATGCTCTAGATACCATTGCTTCACAAGGGGTACGTCTTGTGCCCGAACCATTTTACCAGAGCGGCGGTCAAATGGGTAGGGTGCCCACCAAAGAGCAATTGCGGAAGCAGTCTCACTGGTGTATAACTCTTCGTCAGCCAAGAATGGCTCAGCATTTCCCGGAAGTGTGAACTCATCCTCTTCATTTCCGATACCAAAAATTTGATCTTCGTGGCTGAATGTTATATTCTTTGGGGCGACAGAACGGGAAGATATCGGATTAATGACAGGGTCAAAGTAGAATGCAGGGAGGTTGGGATCTTCTGATCGAACGTAAACGATCTGAGGATGGGAGTACCAAGACAACTTGACACTTCGTGGTAGGGAATTATATAGATATGGGAAAGCAACTCGATATTCAGTGCGGATAGGAGCTCTGAAAATGATGCGATCAATCGCATTGAATTCTCCAAAATCTTCATCATTTGGGTCGACGTCTTTATACAATGGCTCAAATCGGGGGCCGCCAGGAATCGCGACGTTAAGAGCTTTTGCAGTTAAGAAGCTGTTTAGTTCGAACATATGGAAATAATTTCTATCTACCACATCGCTGAGCAGCTGGCGGCTCAAGCGATATAGCGTTGCCATTTGGGGAAGTGTCAAATTCCACTCCTTATAGCTAGGACCATTCACATGAGGGGTATCGAGAAGTGGGCGATGATCGTAAAACCATTCGAATACTGGAGCGTCTTCAGATTCGTCAAGTTCCATTTGAATAGGTTCCAAAGGCTCTACATCCTCGATATTTTCCGACCATGACAACGGTGGCTCTTCGTCATCGAAGGGTGGAAAGCGCATTCTTTTGAAATGCCGGCGGTCACTTTTCTCTCGTCGCATCGTCATCCACATGGTAGCCCATTGCGCATGAAAAACCGGTTCGATCACTCGAGGAATCTCGTTAACCAGTGTCAAGCAACCATTTACATGATAAAGCACCTTGACTTCTCGAGAGGATTCCCAAGGCATCGGCATATTCTCCAGCAACTTCAACACAGCATGAGGCATAAATTTCAATGCCCCCAAATAGCTCCTTTTGTCTGTACTGAACTTTTTCTGTGACACATCTCCTATGTCCTTCACGATCTTCCGAAGATGTTCTGGTGGCAGATCTGCCTTCTGAGACTCTACGAAACCGGCTTTTCTCTTCTCTCCGAAACGGTTTCGTTGCGTCCGGAGCCATTCCGTTTTCTTCTGAGCAAACTTGGCGACCAAGGGGTCAGCTGGAGGCCGGTATCCGGGAGGAGGGGGAGCGAGAGGAATCGACGGAGGAGCTGCAGCTCCCCACCCGGGAGGCGGAGGAGGTGGAAGAGACGCCATGGCGAGCACAAATGACACCAGATAACAAAGCCTGCCTCGCCTCTAGATTGTGAGGGAAACCTTAGCGAAAATGCGCTTCGCGTCCAGTTTCACCATCGGTTAACAAAATATCTCCGACGAGAAGTAAATCATCAAAATTAACTATTGATTAAACAAAGGCCCCAAGGTGACAGAGAAATTGTAGAAGTCTCCTGAGTAGATGGGAATGTTGTTGTGTTCGGTTGACAACTGAAGCAAAGCATCGCGTTGGAAGAATCCTCCTGGTGGCGGCTCAAATAATATAGCGCTAGACCATATATGGATTAGTGACACCTCGCCAAATGTTTAGCGCGGCTTGCCGAATTTGTATGCAACACACACAAAATCCAATCGCAAGTCGAAATATCAGACATCGACAACGACGACGACGACGCCATCCCCCCGAACCAGAGCTTAACGACAGCAGAGATTCGAGGACAGTCATAATGGCCAATACCAGACTCCAATACGTGAGTGAAACATGATAGCCAATCGCTATGATAGCTGTTGATGAATACTAATTTACTTTTCTCCGCCTAGCGACGACGGAATCCGTACGTTTAACTTCTCTGTCCCGAATCACTTCGAAATCTATCCCCATGTTGAATGTATTTTTACCGGAGATGGTGGTTCTGACAATTTGGGTGTATTAGGTACAACACACGGTCAAACAAAGTCCGCATCATCAAGACCCCAGGCGGTAACCTCCGATACCTGCACATCAAGAAAAAGGGAACTGCACCAAAATGTGGTGACTGCGGTATCAAACTCCCAGGCGTAAGTTCCCATAGCGATCTATTATCTTTCCTTTTTGGGGGTTTTCTAGCATAAATCGACGGGAATATGTGCAAGATTTTAGACATCTTTTCAACTTTACAGGGAGCCAAAAAATGCCCCCAAATATTCCGAAATGGACTCAGTACAACTCTCTGGAAATATCGCCAGATTACTGATCTTGTTTTACTTTTAAAACTTTAGATTCCCGCCCTCCGACCCCGTGAATACTCTCAGATCTCCCGCCCCAAGAAGTCCGTGTCTCGTGCCTATGGTGGCTCCCGCTGCGCTGGGTGCGTCAAGGACCGCATCGTCCGGGCCTTCCTTATTGAGGAACAAAAGATCGTCAAGAAGGTGCTGAAGGAGTCGCAAGAGAAGGCTGCTGCTTCGACGAAGAAGCGTTAATCTGGTGAACGTGGGGTATCGGTGTGGGCATTGTTCGATTGTTCCGGAGTTCTGAGGGTCGAAAATGGCGGAGAATCATGACATATGGAAGCGTCAATCATGGCAATGCATTATATTTCTTTTCTTTTCTTGTGCGCCAGTGATATGATCATATTCCAGTCAATGATGGTTTGAGTTTTACTGGTTTCAGGAATTACCCCAGGTTTCCGCTAAATTAGAAACCCAAACAAATTTTCAATCCCTCACATATACTCTCAAATGAATTTAACGTCATTTCCTAACATGTTTCAAATGTCCGCTTGGTGATACTTCATATATCGCTTGGATTCAGACTCTAATTTCCGCCAACACAAATAAGACTTACGTGCTCAGCTCATTTTCCCAACAGTGTTTGGCCCTGGCCCTTCACAAGGATATCTCCTACAAGAACATATGGGTTTACCTAATAGCAACCCAGTCACCATACCTAGCAAGATAATTCAGGCAATCTTATTGATACAATAGTACGACGGTTGTATTGCGGGAAAGGCCCAAGTTCATCCAGGCAAATCTATTTTGTTCTACGCGCTAAGATGATGACATGGCTCATGGAAACCACTTCTTAGTTGCCAGCAAAAGCAAAGCTTCCCTCAGCCCAGAACACTTCGTTCTGGAAAGTATCAACTTTTTATTGGATTTCCAGGCCTGCTTTCCTGACGGATAACAACAACAATGCTGTGTAATATTCTCCCCGTGGCTGGGTTGGGGAATCGATGGCTGAGGTTATATGTCGTACATCCAGCCTCAACAGAGTGCTACAGTTTCAATAAAAGTTTATCGATCTCTGAGGCGCTGTGATGTCTGATTACTGGCTACGGAGCAAAATTCTCTCAGGACAGCCATCAAGCCCACTTGGGAAGCGGATACTTGGTTGATACTGGCATATGCATCCCCGGCAGGGCGGCTAATCGTGAATTTGTGCATCATTATAGTAGCCCAATAAATATGCAGGGCTTATACCTCAACGCAGCAACCCTCACCTGGAAGTCAACATGAATAATGGCATCACCCATCCTTCATCATTTTCATGCTTCACCTACAATTTGTGCAGTGTTACCATTGAATGCATGGCTTTTTGTTGGCTTGATTTATGCACATAAGAAAATCGACAGATGGCACCCTGCTTTGAAGGGATTGCATCTGCAGAGTGAGTGTGTTTTCACTCTGAAGGTTATTCGGTTTGGAAATATAAGTTTTACTCTACGGCTGCCAGCTGCATAGTGAGGATCTGTTTCCTTTCACACAGAGATCAACCATCAAATATTCACAGTGGTGATTTGGGTAATGAGGCAAATAAATAGCATGGCCATACTCAAATGATGGCAATGGTGAGGCCACCATCATCTTCCAGCCATTAGGGTCCAAAACCCCCGGATAGCAGCAGGCAAAATTATTATTGGTTGAAAAGTGGGGGCAACAGCAGGTGCAGTATGTCTATTTCTCTGTCTAGCATATCACCCACGGATAGCAGCAGCATTTTTTGCAGATACATATACATCATCATATCAGGGTACAATCTCAAAAGTTCCCAGAAGAGGTGGGGGATTTTCTGACAGCTACTAGTATTTTGACATGTTCAACGCCTCTCCACTGCAGCGCCTGTCAGCGACATTTCACGAAAAGTTCATAGGCATGTTATGTCCAACTTTTTAAATTCCCTACCAGAAAGGTCAGTGAAGTCGGGGATCGGCTTCCTCGGTGTTGGCTTCAGAGCATGATATTGGAGCACAAAGCGCCACAGCACTCTACCTGCCATGCCAGTGGCTAAGGATAGGCGAACTACACCATACTCCCAACTCATTTTTTTAGGGCATATTGACCAATTATCCAGAAGCTGGAGAAGTCCCCTCTTGCAGCCACTTAGCGAGAGATCCCCAGCAAGCTACTGCGTACATTCTGTGGAGTACATAACAGCGGAGACGTTTTATCGGCTCGCTTAATGGTTGGATCTTGGCGCTCAGTGCGCCAATCAAAGCCTTGTTTAAGCGCGAAAGAATGGAAGTGTGCAGCGGCAATTATGGTACTACCCTAGAAGGAGACATTAAATTTCAACCACTTTTATATTATTATACAGCCCAAAAAAGATGAATGAGCATCATCGTTAGCATACTAGATACCGTACATGAATCCGTGCGATGCAAGGATGATCGTTAGTAGTATTACTAATTTCGTGGTTCCATGCACCTGTATCTCAATCACTCTGCTTCTTCCCTTTCTTATGGATGCAGATTAAGTTCCGAAGTTTACAAAATCGCTGTCGGTCCTCATTTCATACTCCAATGAATTCGCACACCTACTGATCCAAAATTGACCGACACCAACTTGAACTTTTCTGTGGTAGGATTGTCGTGATTTTAGTAGATACTATACTATGAAAAGCCTTAGCAAATGAACAAATACGGGCTTTTGTCCATTAGAATAGGCTAGCTATCGTTTCCGATTGTACGCCGCCGCTGGATATTTGTCGACTTTATTTCGGGGGTACGATATCATTTGAGGAGATAGGAGAGATCACCAGCTGCTAGGAGGCCATGGAGGAAGGAGACTACGGGTGAGTTGGTAGTGAGATGCATGAAAATAGAGAAACTCCATTTTCTCCAACTATTTTTAAGTGCGTATTCTGGTTGCTGATCTCTGGGCATACATCGTACCACTAACAATCTGTCTCCATTGCCAAATTCAGTTTTAACGTTCGTTCACTACTAACGATGCTATCAATGTTCCCACCAATATCACTAGGTTAAAGAAGGTCCTAGCTTTTCCAAATTAACTCCGCTTAGGATGGCCATTGATACCAAGTTCCTGCAACTGCCATCATCGAGGCGTTATTGTATACGCAGCATCAGCAGCATCAGCAGCATCAGCAGTATCAGGCGAGGGCAGTGCGAACTGCCTACGCTGCGTAGCCCGCCGGTTCTCGGTCTCTGGTTGACGGTTAGGACAATTGGATTCAAATTAAGCTTAGAGTTTTCCAGATCCCGCTGGGCATATTCTGCTTCTTGCCTCCAATCATGGCCGGGCCTATGAACTTAAACAATCTTTCTCGGTGTGTGTCGCTCCGTCCCATATGTTCGTGGTGCGTGCCCCCTTCCTCTCCCGTTTTCTTTGTCTTTTATCTCCATAAATTTGAGCGCATATGAATGTCGCGGATAAAAAAACCGAGCCAGTCAGGTATAAGCACGGGCGCGGCAAATCTGGGGATGGAGATGATTAGGAGGATTTTCTGGAGTATCGACCATGGATGATTAAGGGTCCATCCATTCCCAGCAAGTTTAGTGAGGCGCAAGGGTCCTTCAGAGCTTGCTGTTGCAAAACTGACGTTCCCAAAACGCACCTCTATGTATGCAAGTTGAGTGCTACTGTAGGTGTATTTACTTGACCTCTCTAGAAAGTAAGTCGACAGTCCATCGCACCATAAGAGGGTAGCCATATATAATAATACTAAGTTTTATGATACATCACATTATAATGAGATTTAAAATTACATGGTTGGCGGTAGGAAGCTGTTCCGTCATTTTCGGGTTTTAACCTCAATATTTGGGTGGTATGCAGAGTGGAAAAAATTTTTGGATATGGAAACGCCAGCTGTATGTCGTATCCGCCCCTCAACGGTCCATGATGTATGTATGTACCTACATACATACATACATTAGAGCAGTACCTAGTCAGGCAAAACTAGACATGCTCTGTTCATAGTGGTGTGATAACCCATTCACTGTCAACTTGCAAGTTGAACATTCTTTACACCAGGTGTTTTTTGAAATAGAGCTGCGATAATAAGTACGGAGTGCAATTCGATTGTTGGATACCTTTAAAATACTGCCTAACTAGCGGTCCTTCAGCGACCGCCAGGGATGATAAGATGGAAAAAATAATACATGCATAAATGAACAGTTGGAAAAAAAAAAAAAAAAGAAAAAAAAACCAAGACACTTGTAGGATAAGCGAAGCCCATATGATTTGCTTCAGCCAGAAAACAGAATATGCACAACGAATTCGGTAGACATTCCGTCTATTGTAATGTACACGCTGGGATCGCATTAAACAGAAAGGGCCGTGTCGATCATTTTGTTGTAATGATAATTTTTTTCTTAAAAAAAAGGCCAGATTCAAAGAGGCTGCAAAACATCAACGCGAGGGAATACAGCAAAACATACATACTAACCCTGAAAATGTATTAGTCTTCCTGGAGGTGGAAAAGTACTGCCTAAAAAAGAAGAAAAGAAAAGAAAACGAAGAAAAAGAAACGAGATAGAAACGTTGAATCTTAAACAAATCGTGGAGAGACGTGAAATATGCGTGAAGAAAAGAAAAGCACGTTAATGTGGTTCTGTACATCGGGTCGGGGAGACAGGGATGACAAAAAGTAACACAATTTGATTCGTTCAACCTAATAGTTCATCAATGTACTAAAATTCATTGTTTTCTGAAAATAAGGTGTTAGAAAATAGGGTACGGTCGCGCAAATCCGAGCGCGGATGTGTGCCGATCACATTCACGAGACCATAGCTATCCGGTGTGAAACCGCTTGTATGGTCAGAAAATGCCTGGGAGTGGTAATTAAAATTGGAATCCGCAGTATTCTCGTCCCGGGGTTGGAAGTCGTAGAAAGCAACACTCCTGTTGGTCGTTTCCTCTTTTCGAGGCTCCTGTATAACACGCCTCGTTTTGGACTGTTTCTTGGCAGCCTTGCCACCTTTCGCCCCGGATCTTTGGCGCTGAGGTGCAGGATGATCTGATTTTGGAGGTTTTTTTTGGGTCCCCAGTTTTCGGTACCTGGTCGTGGATTGCACTCCGTTTTGGAGAGCCTCTTTGGTAAGGACCCATACATTCGCCGGTTTCCTTAGTGTTCCATCAGGAGATGAAGTATCCTTCACACCTTCGAATGCCTATGACGAGGTCAGTAAAACAGGCAGATCTTAAACTGTGACCGGGGAAAAAGTAGGGATAAGCTTACCGCATTCATTGAAAGGTTATGTCGTATACTATTCTGCCAGCCTTTAGTGTCCGAATTTCTTGCCTTGTTCGTATTCTTTTCAAACCATTCATAAATCTCTTTCAGAGCCATCTTCTTGTCGGGAACAGACTGGAGTGCTCGCCATATCAATTTGGAGTAGGGTTCATCACACTTTTCGTCATCACTATCCGCCTCAGATGATACATTAACTACGGAAGCCGCCATGGAGTCTGGGCTGAGCTGTAAATTATTCGACGCCACCGATGGGCTGGACGCGGTCGAATTTTCTGGCGACAATAGAAAACCAGTGCTCCTTAGGTTCGAACTTAAGCGCTCCATCGGTCGCTCGGGGATGTTGGAGAATGGGAAGTACTGTCGTGGTGGTGCTTGCTGCTCGCCATGGAATCGGAGGGGTGAAGTGGACATATTCTCTCCATGGGCTGGTGGAGGCTCGGGGTAAGATGTGGACTGACTGAAGCTTTGATTCCCAGCAGCCGTATTATTCTGCCCGAAACGGGAGGCCGTAAGCAGTGATTCAGCCGCATTATTTTCAAGCCAAATGCCATAGCTTCCAGCATCGAATGGGGTAGTGTAAGTACGGCAATTAGAGCTAGGAATAAAGCTCCGATCCATGGCAAAATGGAATGGATGCCGTGGCAGCACTGATGGATTCTGAGCCAGCTTGGGATGTTGTGCGTAGTTAATCTCAATATTCGAAAGGTCGTTAAAATTTGATATCGAATCAGAACATGATGAAGCCTGAAAGAGGTGTCTTGGAGAGACAATATCGGGGAAGGACAACGGCTGCTCTACTGGAGATGTCCCATAGACTGGCGAAGTCTCAAGTGGAAGATATCGCGGTTGGAAATGATGATGTGCATTGCCGTCCTTCATTTTGGAGCACTTTCTTTAGGTGAAGCCAGGTTGACTGGTCCATTCGCATGTCTTAGATGATGATAAAGTCAGCGTGGTCAATCGGTTTCGGAGAGATATGACTAAGTGAGGATTAACCGTTGGTCTTCTAGAAACGGGCTTTGTGGGACGAAGATATGGAGAACAGCAGCGTCTTTCCAGAATTAGAGTCCGGGCAGCCCAATACATAGTTGAACTTATTATACTCGCATGTGCCAGCGCATTGGGCAACCTCCCTGCAAACAACCCATACAGATGGGCTCTTTACCGCAAACAAAGAACGACCTATGATGAATAGAGGAGACGTTTCCACCCTGGCAAATATACTTCGCCTGAGAAAGCACGTATTTGTGAAACAAAAATATGTAGTAAGGTCAATTATTGCCCAGGGTTTGCCAAGATTTCTGTTTTTACGGTAAGACTTTGAAACTTTCGCAGAGGGGAAAGCGTTGGAATGTGTCAAGCACTCAAGCAAGCAAGCCCAATAGCCAGTCACGTTGGCTTGCACAAGACGGGAAGCTGCCGGAGCGGTACCGTCATTTGGTGTTTTCGGTAAGATTTTTAGCATTGTACCCTGTGGCCGATCAGCAAGGATCTGGGGCAACCTCTGAACAAAAAGTCACTGAGATTGGTCATTCAGGAAGCTCAATATCAATCAATCAGCAAATCAAATAATCTTTATTTTTCTTCATCACTTGTTCATTTTTGCCCCAAATCACTTAATCTAGGACTGAACGGTTGATTCACTAGGCTAGTCCCAAAATTCGATTCAGCTGGAGAATCGCAGAGAAAAATAAAACACCTGGACGCACCCTTCATAAACATGGCATAGCCCAGAGATGCGGCTTTTTGATGTAAAAAGTCATAGAAATATGCAATGCTTGCTCGAAATCTCCTATTGGTTGGTAGCCACACGAGAACAGAGGGCACTATGTGGCGCATAACGCTCAAACAGTGTCGCCTACTACGACGTAGAACCACTTCAAAAGCCAACACCGTGTGATTGGATATAAAATTCCGATAGGAGCGATGTGGGTCATTGAATGCTTCGTGTTACCTTCAACCTGAGAACGGTAACCTGATAAGTTATCGGCATAGGAAACAATGGCAAGTAGAGTCTGATCAGATACAGAGGAGCACTTCTTTGCAAAATCATGGCAAGGGACCCGCGTGTAGTTTCCCCATATCCACTGACAGCATATTTATGGCCAATGCAGGCTCTAAACTTACTGAACGGGAGATCTGTGTAACGAGGGTGCCATACCCGCAGTTCTGTGTCCCCAATCCTGCAATACCGAGGCGATCATTTGCGGTAATATATCTGTAAATTAAGGTCAGCAGCAGTACATTTCTTAATTAACATGGAAGGGAATTTTACTGGCATACCTTTTTGAACTGAAAATGCAGTTGAAGAATACCCTAGGATGCGTTAATATTTGTTTTGTCACAATTTATCAGTGCGGAAATGCCCCCCAAAGATTCATACCTTGTCAAAACTGCTTTTAAATCCCCTCTCCCTCTTTGCGCTGTAATCCCATTCCTTGTCCACTATCCGAAACGCCAAATCTTCGTAAGGAGGACCAGCAATGAAACGGATTAGACATGTATCCTCTTCTCCGGCAGGCGCGAAAGACTGCCCACGTTTCCTGCCGTTTTCCCGCTCAATTTTGTAGGTCGGTGCTTTGGTTTTATCGATAAGGTCGGGATAGAATATATTAAATTTATACCTTGCACAACCTTTGGCGGCGGGTTGTCATAATCGTAATGTGTTTGATTATATTTGTTCCACTCATAGCCCATTTGGACACGATTAAAATATCTCGGCTTGCGAGGTCGGTATTTATTGGCCCATGTCGGCTTCGCAGTTGTACTAACGGCCTCTTCGCCGGCGAAGATTTCTTCGTTCTCGCTGACCCCTCTTGCCACTTCTCGCTCGTACAATGCTTTTGTTGCTTGAGAGAAATCTTCATTTGGAATCGCCGCAAAACGGGACGTAAATTGAGCTGCGGAAGTGGCTACCGTAGAAACTGTACCTAGCGATGGCTGTTTCTCCATAGCACGGTGTCGCAAAGGGACGAATCCCATTTTCAGGATCTTTCGACGATCAAATGCCTAGAGTAGAGTTAAGACATCATCCATGGAATGGATTTTAAGCGGTTTGGACGTACCACCTTGCGTAATAACGCTTCTTCATCTAGAATTTCAAGACTTTTATCCTGAGGCCGGATGTGCAAAAGCGGCTCAGGGTCAAGTTCCAACATCATTTCTTTCTTGTTGACGACATCAGTGGGTTCCATCATATGATTAGGCATGGATAGAGGGGCGAGGGGTGCAAGTTTCGTTTGTACAGCTGCCGCTTCTTCTTTCTGTTGTTTCCGAAGCCCGCTGATTCGGCCGTCAATTACGGCTTGGTAGACCTTTTTCAGTTTCGCACGAGCTTTCCAGACAGTCAAACTTCTTAAGAGCTGTTCCCAATAATCCGTGTCAATGGGGTCCTTAGAGTCTAGTTTCCGTCGTATCTGGACCTCCAATGTTTCCAGCTCTTCATAAGACTTTGGGCTAAGAAGTCTATTAATATCGTCAGCGACAGAATTCATAGCTCGACCTTCTGGGCCTGACGCTTGTGATTTCTGCCTGCGGTCTCCACAAACTATTTTCATTGTCTATACGAGCATCAGTATCCTGTTCTAACAACGCTGTCTAAATGCGATGACAAACCTTCCAAAAATCCCGATTCTTAGGGTGCTTCTCCAGTGTCAAAAAAGTATCTATCGATGCCTCCAAGTCGCGTAGCTGGTCTGGCGATAATCCTTCGAAAACACCATCTGGGTCGATTAGGTCAAGTTCGGAATCCGCTATTTCATCATCCAAGGGGTTCCTCGTGGGGTCTATAACTCTGAGAGTAATCGTGAGCCAGTCAATTGGCTTTGCACGTCCTTCCTTCACCCGTATTTCTGCTTTCTTCTTCGCCTGTTTCAGGACGAAATCGTCCTCTTGGGCCACCCATTCTCGCATTTTTTCATCTTCTTGAAGCTGGTTCAACTGAGTCTGTTCCTTCATGTTCCGCGGATATCGCCCAGATGAACCATTGTGTCGAGGTTTTCGAGAACGATCCTTCGCCGGGCGGTCGCCATCTGGTTGGCGAGGGAATTTCTCCGGGCGAGCCCAAGACGATGGGGAGCGCGACCTACTCCGCTTCGAACCGGTTCTATCAGCGATTCTAAACGACATCTCTGGGGGTCTATCGTATATCTTTCCGTTTGTATTGTTAAGGCGCAAAGAAACGCCACGCAGCGCTCAACCTCTGGATGCGTGCCTGGAGTTGGAGGCAAGGAAGAGCTTGGTCAGCGAGTTAACCAGGTTAGGAATGTTAGCCGAGGCCGGGAAACCTTCCATAAACAGCCAGCCATCATAGCCCTTGAGCGCTGCCTAGTACTACTAGTAGTAGTAATGAGCAGGGCAAACATCCAGCTGCTTTTTGACACCATGAACAAAATGGTGGCTTTGATTTATCCAAAAAGAACACCTAAATCAAATCTACCAGCTGTTGAAAGGATTATTCAAACGGAAAGATGTCGAGTTGGTCGAAACTTCAGCTTCCAAATACCAACCCAACTCCTCCCCTTCTCTACAAATACGTCACTAGCAATTTGGGGTGCGAGATTTACGTGACAGATCTTGCCTATATATGGTCCCAGAGCCTAAACCGCAGAGAAATTCTCAATAATGCGCACAAATACAATACGAGCATTGACCCGAGCGAAGACGAGGAACAATATTTTGTGCTCTTACATAAAATTTCTGACGCTTTACGAGGGTCAGAAGGCAGTTCATTATTTTTAACAAGTGCCAGCAGAGGGGAGGAGCTTGAACTTGCCACCTCAACAAAGTTGCCCGCTCCATTAGACCCGCTAGAATGGACATTTACCCTTTCTCAGCAGTCACCAAACGCTTTGACTAAACATATCCTTCTTCCAATTTTAAGAGGGGAGGCGAACCATGAGGCTCGCATCGTGTCTCTCATAGGGCATGTCAAGCAGAAGGATTGGGCCCTCAGCAAATTATTTGACAAATTAGAGTCTTCTGGTGTTGAACCGAGCACGGTGTTTCCTAGCATGGGAGGCGTGCGATTCTCTCAGAAAGAATCTATATATTCTCAAGCATCAAAACATATTAAAGGAGTTGCACCATTCGACGAAGACTTGTGGAATAATGAGTATCAGGCCAAAGATTCTGACTACAACCTGGGTGTTCATATTGCAAACGAACTTTCGTCGTCATCCTCGTTTGTTGATCGACCGGTTAGCGATTTCGCCCCTGAAAATTGGTGGAACAAGTTAGGCGCGGGTTCTGTCGCTGAGCCTAGGCAAACAGCCAAAAGGGACAAATATCAGGAGAAACCCGCAAAAAGAAAATCACCGTCTCCAGCGGAGAAAGAAGAGGCTACACAAAGCGACGACGATGAATTTCAGGTAAGATAAATGTCCCAAATTATGTTCCCAAGGCTTCTATTAAAACTCGATTTTACGCAGACTATGGTGACTCCACCAAGATTGAGAAGCCCCAACCGTAACCAAACTCAGCACAACAACCAAAAACACGCCAACTCTACAAGCACGAGGCGTGCCGCCTCAGGTCAAGATTCAAAAGAAGGAAGCCCTTCATCTCCTACGAGTTATAAAAGCAGAAGTAAACATACAGGATCCGTTCAAGCAACTCGTTCGGCTGATAGCACTTCTTCTTCTTCTGAAGAGGAAGACGATACCCGGCCAGCCCCAAAGCACAGTTCAAAATCTAAGGGTCTCGGGATGATTGGTGGTAAACAACGAGCAAAGCGGAAACAATCATTTATAAAATCAGCGGAATCCACACGATCCGTATCCGAATCCGAGGCCGTAGCAAAACCAAAACCAAAGCCAAAGCCAAAAGCCACGGGAGCACTTGGGGCCATCGGTGGGAGGAAAAATCAAAAGGAACAGCGTCAGGAAACGCCGATAGACTCCACAGCATCTGATGTTTCTGATGTGCGAAGTGCAACAACCAGCCCGAAACAAACAAAGAAAACTTTCGATACCGATGACATACCTACAGAATCAGAAAATGACACGGACCTCTCGATTTCGCGACCAACAAAACAAAAATTGCCAGCAGCAAAGGAACGGTCATCTTCGCCGCCGTTAAAATCACAACTTAAATCGCGCGGTATTGGGGGAATTGGTCAAATCGGTGGCAAAAAGAAGCATCCTCAACAAATAGCAGCTTCAGACCAGCCTGAAAGTGCCCAACCAAGACAGCCAAGCTACGTTCAGGATGAGGACAGTGATGAAAATGGCGCATCAACAGTACACCGTCAGACCTCAACAAAACCTAAACATTTGAGTGGCAAACTGGGTATAATCGGCGGCCGTGGCAAGCCACCTGCACCAACCTCACGCAAAGAACACTCCCCGTCCACCACAAATGACGAGAACCAGGCACCAGACCTAGAGATGCCAGAGACATCACCGCCACCTAGAGCTACTGCTGCCTCAACAAAAGTTTCACAACATCAACCAGCGAAGCTGGAAGAGAAAGAAGTGGAAGCAACACCGGAAGCAAAGGAAGAAACCCCAGAAGAGCGAGCGAATCGTAAAAGAGAGGAGTTGAAGAAGCAGCTGGAAGCGAGGAATAAAGGTGCAAGTGCAACTACCGGTGTCGGTGGGCCAGCAAAGAAAAGGAGGCGGTTTTAATATTAGATACCGGGCTGAGACCTGTGATTCCCCAACAGGGAGAATGAAGAGAGGGGAACGGATGAATGTCACGGTGAGACTTTTGGAACTGGCGTTTAATGGTCTTTTAAGTCATAATTATACCCAAGCATCCGGCATCTGGGCCTGGTTTTTAAGTACCTTGTTGCACTTTGACAAAACATAAAATCCTGGTTTTTTATATACCCCTAACTTGTATAATCACCTGTCCGAAACTTTCAGGGAGCAGGGGTCCGCCCAACCCTATTTTAATTCAAGGCGACTATCTTTAACTTATTTACCTATCTATGATACGTACGGCTACTTCAATATATCAGTTGGGGCAGGTGCGCTAATCGCACCGACTATACATCAATCGGGCAACACAATGGCTTTCATATTCACCGACACTATTTACCCAAAGGTGTGTATATACACGGAGCGCCTTACCAACCGAGACAGTTACACACAAGAAACTACTTAAGTCAGAGTACGTTTCCAAACTCGGTAAAACTGTATGGAAAAATGGGCAGCGGAGAATTTGGGGGGAAAATAAAAGTTAAAAAAAATACCGAGTTCCCAAAAAAGGAAAAAGGACTAGGAAAAGGAAAGAAAACCGCAAAGATAATGCCATTCCCTCCCTCCACCCCCAACAACAAACAATAACAAACGAGCAAAACAAAAGCTAGAAGCCCAAGCTTCCATATTTATAATCGTAGACTTTCCTTCCTCCCAGTAACCTCCGATGCTATGTATGGTACTTGAACTGTCAGTCAGATATGCCACGCTAAAAACAACATCACAAGAAAATACGAAGAAAAAAGAGAACCCTGATATTCAGGAAAATGCGCAACCGACTTTAAGGAATAATTTCTCTGGGACAAGAGGCCAAAAAACCTAAATCACGTGAAACGGGCAAAAATCAAATGTCATGATTGTTTCGTCGTCGTAAATGGGGTTTCAGATATCGACTGTCTGTGGTGGATTGGCTGAGCTCCAGCTCCAATCCCCAGCCCTTTGACATTTTGCTGCTGCTGATCACCTTGCTCACTTGGAGTAACTAGCCTAACTTTCTTCGGGGACATCAGCGCAGTCGGGCCCATACCGCTGCCAGTAGTAACTATAGAGGGGCCTGCTGGCGCTACTACGCCCGCAGCTGTAGACGTCGTTGTTGGTGCGGCAATACCCAGCATCCCCCGCACCCTCTCCACAGCTTTGCTTTCACCAGCAGCCCACGAATCCCGCTTCGCGAAACCCAGACTCGTCTTGCTGCCAGGCAAGCTATCCCTCACTCGCTTGCTTTCCTCAACATGTGACGTGCGATTTTGTTCACGTCGTGGGCCGGGTCCGCAGTCGTGGAGACAGCTTGGTGTTGCGCAGCCGCCCTCGCTGATGGAAACGTCTTTCAGCCAGGCTATCTGGCATGCTGCGTGGCCTCCGTGACCGCAGCCTTGGCACCAGGCCCAGAGAGCGGTGCCGTGAGGGCGATAAGCAATATAATCCTCGCTGGTATCGGTGTGGATGATATCACCACCTGCGGAGCTGTTGCCATTTGGGGAGTACTTATCTAAGAAGGTGGATGGTTCGGATTCGACAGTAGAAGAGGGTGAAGTCCATTCCACAGGGGGGTCCCGGCTCATGCATATTGTACATGGCGGCTGGGGAGTATCGCAGCGATGGCATCGCTGGTTGTCTCGTATCGGGTTCTCGTAAGGCTTTTTACATTCAAAGCAATACACATTGATAAACGTATCTTGCTGGGCATAATCATAAACGGAGGGATAGATAGGCACACACAACAGCCGAAGTTCGGCGGCCTCGACAAACATCCCCTGTCTTATAAGTTGTTCATTATAAGCTTTAAAAATCAGCTCACGTTCCTCATATGGCATAATCGATTCACACGAAGAAAAGAGCAGATGCATTTTATGCAACAGATGTGCTGCTGACTGTATATCGCATGGTGAACTGGAACAGTAATGTTTAAGGGCTTCTTTGATGATGTTGCTTGCACTCCATGGCCGATTATCGGCCTGGGCAGGAGAGAGAGGGAGCCCCATACCATCCTCCTCAGAGCCTCTAAGAGGGCAAAGAGTTGGATGATCTCGAGGGTCATGTGTGGGTGGCCTTGTTGGAGAGGAGGGGCTCTGTCGGGCTTGTCGACGCGATCGATCTTTTACGACAGATGTTTCTGCAAGGAACGGCAGAGGACTAAGGGGTCGTTCGAGATCCACCGAATTGGACTCCGACGGCGAACCAACGACCGACGAGTCTTCTGAAGAATGCGTATTATAGACTTTCTCATGGGCCGATTTGGGAGGGGATCCGATTTCAAGTTCATTTATTCTTCCCAGCGAGCTCCCAGCTGCAGCCGCCCATTCACCAGAGTCGTTCCCAGAAGCTTTCTCTGGTTTTGTGTGCGGTGAATATGATTCACTACCAGATTTGGTTCTTTGGGAACTCTCAGCGGAAGCGGAAAACATTAGAAAGCTTTCAGCCGAATCATGACGTGTGTAGGGAACAGGGGGCCGAGTCTTGATAAAATGACTATGTGAAGGAGGATCAAGTGAGAGAACCTTCTTTGGGAAGGTTTTATAATCTCGAAGCGCTGCCCTCTTCTCCTCTACTTTCTGATCATAGTCTTCCTCTTCAAAGTCGCGATTTTCATAAGAGTGGAGATCGTGCAAACGCCAGTTTGCTGTTCCTGCAATAGCGCGAGGTGCAGACCGGCCTTCAGTAAATAGGTCTGCAAGCGTCAGTTCTCTCCTGAACATGCGGTCTGGTGATAAACTCCGGGGTGACCCTTGCACCCTAACCACCGTAGATCGACGCTGTTCATTACCATTAATGGTTGGGGTTCAGTGTCTGAACCACCTGGGGAACCTTTTTGCTCCAAAGCTCCCCTTCCCTTGGAACTTAACACAGAGGGCGGGAGGGGTTGAATGTCTTCAAACTCGTGGTCTGAATCTGAGCCCTGAGAGCTATCGCCGTTGCTTTTTGTAATGCAAGGAGAATCAGGCAATGGCTTAGCGAGAGGGGTTGTCATGTTCGACGTGCTTTCCTGGTCTATCGGCGCCCGAGCGGGGCCCTCCGTTTCTATTACACCTTTGAACAAGCGACTTTTAATCTTACCAGGAATAGGTTCTTCCAAAGTTTGGGACCGGTCAAGAGCATTCTCATCTTCTGATAATATATGTTTTGTACTCTCCATTTTTTTGGGTGAGGACGCACGACGCTCCGTCCTAGCCTTTAGCTCTTGTGCAACTGCGTACTGGATGATCCTCCACGTTTGAGCAAGTCGATATAACGATGCATCATCTGCACGTTCTGCATTATTATACAAGCTTATTTGTAGGCTCTCCAGTAGATTAGACGAAGAACCTATGCAGTCCGAACTCTCCATTAGTGGTGAATAATGCTTCGCAAGATACTTGAATGTTTCCGGGTCGAACGTTGCACCAGAAATATTGCCAATAGCTCCAATCTGGCTCGGTTCAAACACCCCGCTGTGTGCTATGGCTTTCTCGAGGGAAATAACAGTAGGTGCATCTTCTGACATCGGAGGAGTGACACTTAAAGACTTGGAGCCTCTAGCATACGCGCTTTTATTGGCTCTTCTCCTTAGCGAGGAAAGAGCAGATTCATCCAGGCCATCATCTGTCAGGCTAAGGCTAGTTGTCCCTTTTTCTCCGCTACTTGGCTTTCCCTCCCTAAGACCTAAGAATTCCGCGGGCCCCAAACTCATGTTCAACCCCCGCCTTGACGGGCGTTTGTGGTTCATAGCGATAATGTCGCCATTTGGACTCCATGCTACAGAACAAGGTTTCCGGCGCTGAATCACCTGGGGTGCAAATTTTATGTCTATCTGAGTGAAAATTCCATCACCGTCCACTGTCCATAACAGTTCACTGGAATTCCACAACAGATCGGTGGGTGGCCGATTGTAGCGATCGATTTCCTTAAACGGGATATGAGGCCTGCGTAAATCCCAGATATGGATACGGGGATCTTCATGGTCGTAACACGTGACGATTTGCGTTGACTGCCAGTTTCCGACTTCCTGGTTCTCCAGAGCCCACGAAGGGGGTCGCCAGCGTATGTTGTGAATAGCCTGCGGAGCACGAAACTGGAAAGATGGCTTTTGTCTCCGGTCCGTGGTTGAGAAGTCCCATACCTTGACTTGCTTATCGGTGCCACCACTTACAACATGTTTGCCATGCGGGTGCCAGTCGATCGAAAAGCAGGCTTTCTCATGGGCGTTGATCTTCATCAGCGGAGCATTGTCCTTTCGAACATCCCACCTGTGGATGGCGCCACTATCTGTAGCAGTCGCAAATTCAACGCCATCAACTGGGGACCACCTAATATCTCTGACAGCCTCGCTATGACCATTGAACCTAATTTTACTACCAAAATTCATCGCCCCCCTATCTCCCGACACCATTCGCAAATCCCACATCCGGATCGTCGCATCTTGACTACCAGAAAGAAGCCATGCCCCACGATGAGGGTTGAATGCCAATTTGTGAACTTGGCGATTATGTTCCTGGAGCCGGCCCAATTCTAGTCCTGGCCTATTCAAGTCGTAGATAACTATACGCCCGTTAGCAGCCGCCGTGGCAATGATGCGGTCATATTCCCCATGAGACCACTTGACATCCTTCGCGGCAAGTTGGTCCTTGTGTTTGGCAGATAAGGCACCAGCTGATATGTGGCGGTTCGAATGATACGATAAAATAGCCTCACGCAGGTCAAACTCTTCCGCGCAACTGTCGGGCGCTACACGGATAGTCTTGAGGATCCCACGTCCGGCGACAATGGCGTGTGTTTTCTGGGGAGAAATGTCAAGGGCAGCAATATGGACTTTGGTATTGAGCGCGACGGTTTGCGAGGGGCTAGGCCTGTATATATGTATACAAACACGTGTTAATAAAAAAGTGACAGAGGTGGGAGGTAAGGAGGTGCTGTAAGTTGTATAATAATAATAGCACGCGCTCAATCATGGCATCAACAGCTTACCGCGCGGTAGGGTGCAAAGGGTGAATGACAACCGCCGTCTCTTGGGGAACACTTGGTTGGGGACTAGGGGGCCTGGAACCGTAGATGAAAGGATGTGCGAACCGCGCAAAGGCGCTCGTAGCTCTATTGGTATAACGCTGGGAGGAGAGTGAGGGCGCGGTAGGTGGTGGTGGTGGTGGTGGGGGGGGGGATTGGAGGATTAAGCGATGGGGGGTGAGCAGCAGCGCCAGAGTGAAATTGGCTGTGATGGAACTCGGACATCTTTGAAGCTCAAATTCAGGCGGCTGAGCAGTCTGGTGACGACTGCGGATCCATCTCTCCCGCAGCTACTAGGTTGAGAATCAACAAAGGGCGCGTGAGGGAGCAGCAGACCACACCCACCCACACAATCAGGGAGGCGACAAGAAAGGGCCGCCCTTGTGACTCTGGTGTTGCGTGGGCACAAGGAACAAACTTGATAGTTCAAGGTGAGAAGCTCTTGGCGGGTCCCGAAGAGGTGGCAAAGCTTTCGTGGACAACGGAGATGGTATGAGCCTGGTGCCTGATGTAGTTAACTTAGCTGGATAACGATGGGAAGATGTTTTGTTTGTGTTGTTGAGGGCGAAGCCACCTGGGATATTGGTCTTGGCGGACTAGGAATGACAGGCCCCCCTTCTCAGCTTTGTCAGTCAGCCTATCACAACATAGAATTCCCAATTTTTGGAGGATAAACCATGCACCCAGAGTCAGCGGGCACAAAGATTTAAGACATGCTATGCTCTAGAATTATTTTGATATGTTTTGCATACATATTTATGGATGGATGCTAGTATTAGTGGGGGAGGGAAGGAGGGGTATATATGGACCCTGCATTGGTCTACTTAAGGGGATTTGAGACATATATGGCAGCACACACGTCTCGCTCTCTCAAAAACCTATACTATTTACTAATGAGCTACTTAGCTACTTCACCAAACCGAAAAAAAATAAAAATAAAAATAAAAATAAAAATATATATTTAAAAAAAGGATTCTAGACCGAAGATCCCACAAAGCATCATAGAGAGGAGCTCGACATTGATTGCTCTCGGCCTTCTGTTCGGTTACGCCTCCAATAACCTCTCTCATCCTCCATAGTAACACTACACGGCGTAGGGATGTGGAAGATATTTAACCGCTTCCTCCCCAAACACTATAAGTGGGGCCTATATAATGACGGGGTAAGGGGGCCCCTTCCACTTCTCTTGTTGCATCATTCCCCATAGCGAGCCTAGACAAATAGACCCAACCCTGTACGCAGCGAGCAGGGTGAGCTATGGCCGCTTTGTTTACAGGGTCCAGTGCCTATTTATCCTCCACTATCATTCCTTGCGCTTCGACTGGCTCAAGGACATCGCGTATTCAGTTGTAGTCCGCAATCCAGGCACGTCATATCATATAGAGATAGTACGTACGTAGTAGTAAATACGACTATCGACAAGGTATAAGTATCACTACGACATCAAGGAAATGGCTAGGACTTTTTTACAGCAGCAGCCTTATTGTAGATCTGAATTTTTTATTTTTTTTGTAACTTTTTATTTGTATTTGTCTTTTTAATTTTTGATCCACCGATCTGCATTACGGCTCACTTGGCTCTTTCGCTTCGGGGGTTCTTCCTCGAAGCAGTGGGCATCAGAGACGGGGAATCTCCGGAGATGCCGCGTATTTTGATACTGTAGTAACGTTGGGCCAGAGATACGGTTGAGAAAAGTCGAAATATCGGGGGAAAAAAAAAAAAAAAATAGATAAGTATGAAAACAAACCAAACAAAAGAGAAACAGAGAGTAATGGAAGAACAATGGGTTGAGTTTATCATCATATTTCATCGGATATATTAGCCAACGATTAGTACGGCGTAGAAGAAATACAATAATATATACGGAGTATATATATATATGACAGGTTTTACACGAACATCTTTGCAGAAAACACCCACTAATGAGAAGGGCAGAAAGCAAAGAAGAAGCAAAAAAGTAATTACATAGAGCAAAAGCCTTTTCATCAAACGGTTAAATTCCCCGGTCCGGAAATGCATTAATATCTGGGTGGATTTAGTGGGCAGGCAGGCCGATAAGGTTCCAGCACACCCTCCCGCAGGCTAGGTCAAACTCTGGGCCAAGTTTCCATCGAAAAGAATCTCCACGGTTCGTTCCAACGGTGAATTTCAAGCAGAAAGAGAAAGAAAAAGATGACGTCTCTCAAATTCCTCCACCGCTTTGATTTTCTATTCTGCAGGTAGAAATCCAACATTTTAATATCAAATTTTAGGAACTGAGGGGTCCTTCCAAAGTTTCCATATACACTAGTACTAATACTCCGTCTTCCCGCAGACAGAAAATAATTTACAATTTCGATGTGGTAACAGCCCACGGAAGCTAGCAAACGCATCATTAGCTTGAGAAGGGCGAGACGGACTTTAAAATCCGCTGCGCGGTCGCGTGAGACAAATAATGGGATGATTTTAAACTTCAGCCCAGTCATGTTCCTTCCTTCCAGAACAGGCTGGGCAGGACTTAAACAACAAGGGCTAGCTCAGGATGGGGGAAATCCGCCAACGTGCATTTCGACAATGGGTTGGGAGGCGAGTGTGGTTCGAATACAAACAGGCAAAAATGTGATGCATCGAAGGGAGATGGGGGCATAAAGTGACACGGCCCAAGTCCTAGCAAGGGTTTTAAGACGCAAAAACGTTTAAGGGAAAAAAAGTAGTACTTCGTAGTCCGTACGGAGTAGGAGGATAAACCATTTCTTCCCTTGGGCCTACGATGGGTCTCATCTTTGTTCTTGGAAGGGCATCAAACTTCTTTTGTGGCCGCATCCGGGCCCCCTCCTCGATATTTTTCCTTTTTTTCCACTTCCAATTCCATCCCTTGAACCCATCATCCAGACGTCAGAAAATCAGTGGGGGCCGGGGTTAGGCCAGTGCCAAGCAGGCTTTGAGGACCAGACCCAAGTCCCGGCTCCACGGATCAGCGTACAGGGCCCAGCCATACAACAAGTCCCACGAAGCCAGGCTCGCGCCAGTTAAAGAGGGAGGGGCCACTACTGCGTAGTCCGGTCAGCATGCATGTACGCAGTAGGTTCTGTGCCCTGTTTGGGCTTGCTTCTTGATCAACCTTTTAAAATCTTTTTTTAAGTCCACTTCTTTTCTACCGATTACACTTGGCCAGTTTTCATTCCATTCCGGGGATTGGTCGAAAAACGGCAGGCGAATTATTATTTTCTTTCCCCCTCCTTTTTTTTCCCATAAAAAACAACAGTTGGCGCTGTACGGAGTATGTCGTCATGAATACTGGGAATGTATTACGTTTTGGTTCCTTTCATAAGGAATATCAATGTAGTTACTCTCTTCGTTTCTTTTCTTGAGTGTTATTATCTTTTCTTTTTGCGATTGCTATTGATTGAGCTTCTCAATGGCTGATGAAATTGTGAAGGAGAAGGGGAGGGCATGCCTCGGGCAGACATCGACAGCGGCGATTTGTGCCTGACGAAACACTTTCGTAGAATAGTTTTCTTTCATTCCTTCCCTCATATTTGGATCGACCATTATTTATGCAAGATATACCTAGACTGTGAATATCTGTGCTTTTTGGACATCCAAACTTATAAGTTGACGCAATGGAGTTTTTCTTTAAAGAACATATTTTCCTCTTGAAATCTAGACGGTGATAAAATTCTTTTTTTTCTGACGATGCGGGAGGATTAGTATCAAAGTACGGTAGAGGCCTCCTTGAGCCCGCCGGCTGACGAATGATATCTTCGCCTCATGCAACATCGATTTCCTGTGTTTGTTGTCGGTGATTGATTAATTCCTAACCCTATTCCATCAATCTACCAGCCTCCTGACATATTTAACATCAGTGTTGCGTCGTCTGCTGCAAGATGATGCATTGCCCTGGACATCGAAAAAGACAAAGTAGCCCATTCACATCCCGATCCTGACCCGGGTCTAAAACAGGTTTAATGTTTTTTGACATGCCTAACTATGCGAGATCGACCGTGGCAGCCACGAGCATCATGAAAGCTGATTGAAGCAAGCGTAGCGTTGTTGTTAAAACTGGCAATGCATGAGGAAATAGCCGGCAAGCGAGGAGGGGCGGAAATTTAGTCCGACAAACAATGGAGTGATGTCCAGCGCGCCCCCCGGCCAACAACCACCCCGTACACGACCAAAATAATATTTCTTCGAATGATATTTACTCAGTACTCTGTACACAAATCGACAACAAAGCAATCTTGGAAGGCTTGGTTGGCGTAAGAAACTAATTGCTCCTAAATATCGCAGTAGTGGGTAAAATCTGAAGATAGTGCGAGGCAAATAATATAAGGTCAAGCCTTGTACTCACTACTGCGTACATCAGTAGTGCATATACAAGGAAATGCAGCTGCAAATATTTTCAAAATCCCATCCGACCGCGTTGTCTTGGGTGGCAATATTATTCCATGAACAGCTGCCCCTGTTCAATCAAAATATCTGACTTGATGCTCTGCTGACTACTAGCATCGCGCACCACAGCCCACCAACAGGACAACCCGACGAGATCCAGACCACACTGTGGCACGAGCCCCAGCGTTTGCCCGCTCCAGCTGAGAGAGTTACCGAGTCCAGGGAAAAGCTTGCAGCCCGACAGGCCACGCGCAAAGTACCCGCTATCCCAGTCACCCCCTGCTAGCCTTGAGGCCTCCGTGTCTCCCCGACTGGCGCGTTATTGGCGACAAGGAACTTATTCTGCCGGGTACCATTGCAAGGGCCTCACCGCCCTATAGAGCTCCTGCGGACGCGCTCACCGACTTGTTCTGCTAAAGGTGCCGCCGGACGAATCACTGTACAGTAAGGGCCCCCTGGCCTTTCGTGTAGAAAGGAGAGCAAAGGAACGGGAATGGGGCCTGAGGAACCTAGGGAGAGTGTGGGAGAGATCCGCACAGATCTGAATTGATAAATTGTTTAATTGTTTTAATTGAGTCTTAACTTGCTGATTGATTATTAGTTAGTTAGATCTGCGCATAATTCCACATCCTGTTCTTTTTTGTTACTATTTAGAAACTTCAATATATTTTATTTTTTCGCCTCAGTGTAGGTCCCGTGCCGCTGGAGATCTTATCCATAGATCGAAACCTTCAACAAGCTCCAGCATCAAGTCCCGCCACACACACCCATATTTCCTTCCTAACTTAATCTTCTTTACTCTCCCTCGTTTATTTTGTCTTACTATTTCTTCCTTTTCGTCCTCCGCTACGCTTCTCTTCATCGCCTTCTTTTACCTTCTCACACGTCCTTGAGTAGGTTTAAGCTACTAGTACACTGGGTTACTACTCCCTAATTACCGATTCCACTGCATCGAAGCTCTCGAGATAGCCGTGCTCGAAGGTCACATCTCTCCATGACCTTTGCCTGTCGTTGAATTCTTCGTTCTCCATCGCCTTCGAGCTGATTCCACTCAGGGTCCCCCTTTCCTTCTCCTAATTACAACAGTGATCGGATAGCTCTTCCCTCTCCACCGCGGTTTCCTGGAGTTCGGCAATCCGCCTAAGCCCTTCGCTTGTTTACCGCTTTCGGCGTATGCCCAGTTCTCCTCCTTGGCTGACACAAAATTGACTTGGAATTGATACATTATTCCTCTACTTCCGTTCTCATTACCGCTTTTCCCACCTATTTTCGACAGTTTCTCTTCGTTCTCGACTCTAGTGTTGTCGGTTTAGCTAAAGAAAACAAATTAAAACTGGCAATTCGCCAATTCCGCTTGCCATCTCGTTCTCCTCTGGCCCAAAACGACATCCGTGTCCGTACCTTTTTCACTTCGAGCCACTGTCGTTTGCTTGGTCTCATACCCAGTCGTTTCTACGGAGTTACATATTGGAAAAACCCTAGTGGTTTTGAGATGGAAGCGGATTGAACCTTTTCTTGCTCCTTTATTTTTCCTTTTTGAGGGCGGAGCATTGGAATTACTGCTGAAGGCAGTATGGATTTCCCCGGCAGTGCTGATGGTAGCCCGCCATTATTTTCTCACCAGGAGATTAGGAGGCTTCTAGACTACACCAGGTCGATTTCCCCAGTGGTCATTATCGTCGCTTTCCTAATCTCGTTTATATTGCACTCAGTCATATCGGCTAGGACAACACCTACCCAACCTCCTGCCGTACGCACAGGACCTGGTGGTCGACCGCTGCCTAGGCGCATGAGGAGTACTGCTGTGTTCGCTCCTCCGGCGTCTGATTTCTCGCCAAATGCTAAATTGGCATTTAAATGGCTGTCAGTGGGTATTTTGCTCACATTTATCGCGGATGCCGCCATTACTATGACCCATGTCATTCTATATCGCGAAATGCATTGGTGGTGTGGACAATCCAGAGTGGTGAGAACCCTGTATTGGGCTTTTAGTGTCGATTTATCCTTACTTACTTTTTTTAACAAACGATTTTCAGATTTACATCGTCTCCTCCTTCTTTGCTTATGCCGTAATCCTAATTTCCCTCGTCGATACCACGCCCTCACCAACCTACGCCCAGTTACTCCCTTGGGCCCTCTCCATACCTCTGGAATTAATAATATTTGGCGGTTGTCTAGCCATCTATACCTCTCCTCACCATGAGCCAATTGTGGGAGATCCTTCTGGGGGACCCCTGAGAAAATCCATGACGTCCTGGGAAATAGTGGAAATAATAATTGCTCTGGTGAGGCTCCTTATCTTACTTGGAATTGTGGTTTTCTATACCCTAAATTCCATTGGATGGGAGAGCCGTCGTCGTAAAGATGCTGCGTGCTTCGCTGCTCGGGAAGCTTCAGAGACCACAAGGTTGTTAAATGGTAATCATAACCGCATGAATGGTGACGGCTATGGGTCATCTCCCAACCGAAAAAATATTCCAGATTCCAAGCCGACAGAGGACGCCTGGGTGCGACCAACGACTGTACCTACAACCAGCTGGTGGGAATACCTGAGCGGTTATTCCTTATTCTTTCCTTATCTTTGGCCATCTAAATCCCGGCGACTGCAGCTGATAGTAGTTGCATGTTTTTGCCTCGTCATTGCCCAACTTGTCATCAACGTTCTGGTCCCCATTCAGATTGGGAGAATAACCAATGTTCTCTCCGGAGATACCGGAGAAGAATTTTACATTCCATGGCGTGGTATATGCATTTACGTTGTCTTTCGTTGGCTGCAAGGGAATCAAGGTTTAATCGGTTCACTGCGTTCCTTTTTATGGATTCCGGTTGGACAGTATTCATACATGGAACTTTCAACCGCCGCTTTTGAGCATGTCCATAGCCTGAGTCTCGATTTCCATCTATCCAAAAAGACAGGCGAGGTGTTGTCAGCACTCAGTAAAGGCAATGCTATCAACACGTTCCTCGAACAGTTTACGTTCCAAGTTGTACCGATGCTGATTGATCTCTGCGTCGCGGTGGGCTACTTTTGGATCGTTTTCGACATATATTACGCCCTCGTGGTGGCTATCGTGACGTTCATCTACCTCTATGTGACGATTCGCTTGGCGCAATGGAGGGCTGCAATCCGCCGCCAGATGGTTAATGCTGGTAGGGAAGAAGACGCTGTGAAGTAAGTTCATCTTTTTGAGTTTTGAAGCTTGGTCGAATTATTCGTGTTGACTGACGGACTGTCATTTCCTATAGGAACGATTCAATGGTGTCCTACGAAACCGTGAAATATTTCAACGCAGAACAGTACGAATTTGGCCGATATCGTGGAGCTGTTACCGATTTCCAGAAAGCCGAATATCATGTGTTACTTTCACTGACATTAATGAATACGTGTCAGAACACTGTCTTCATGCTCGGACTGTTGATAACGTGCTTCCTCGCTGCCTATCAAGTTGCAACTGGTGAACAGAAAGTCGGGAAGTTCGTTAGTTTATTGACGTATATGGCACAGCTACAAGGGCCCCTTAACTTCTTTGGGACATTTTTCCGTTCGATCCAGTCCTCCATGATAAATTCGGAACGGATGCTTGAACTTTTCCGGGAACGGCCCACTGTTATTGATAGCCCTAACAGTCGCGAACTCGCACGATGTAAGGGCGATATTACCTTCGACAATGTGAGGTTTGCATACGATACCCGTAAACCCGCATTGAACGGGCTGAGTTTCCATTGCCGTCCTGGAACAACAACTGCACTAGTTGGCCAGTCTGGTGGGGGAAAATCGACTGTTTTCCGGCTTTTATTCAGGTTCTACAATGCTTCGTTTGGCCGTATCCTCGTTGACGGACACGAAGTTGAGAGCCTAACGATTGATTCTGTTCGTCGACACATTGGGGTTGTTCCTCAAGATACGGTTCTTTTTAATGAAACCTTGATGTATAATCTCAGATACGCAAATCCGTCTGCTACGGACGAGGAAATTTACGATGCGTGTCGGGCAGCGAGTATCCATGACAAGATTCTCAGCTTTCCTGACGGGTATCAAACGAAAGTAGGCGAACGAGGCCTGCGTTTGAGTGGTGGAGAGAAACAGCGTGTGGCTATTGCACGAACTATCATCAAAGACCCTCCGATCATTCTCCTCGACGAGGCCACTGCCGCCTTGGACACGGAAACCGAAGAACATATCCAAGGAGCGTTGTCGACATTGTCTAAAGGCCGCACGATGCTTGTTATTGCACATCGCCTGAGTACGATAACGACAGCAGATCAAATCCTTGTGCTGCATAATGGACAGGTGGTCGAACGCGGAACCCATGAGCAGCTTCTAAACATGAAAGGAAGATACGCGAGTATGTGGCGAAAACAGATTCGGGCCCAGAAAGCAGCTGCTGAGGCTCAGGTGTTACAAGACCGTGCCCAACGTTTACGCAGCGCGTCAACAGCTGGGGGTGACGACAGCTCTAGCCAATCAGATGAGGAGAGAAATGGCACGAGTTCGAGGCTGGAGAGATCTTCACTCAGCTAGGAGATGGCTATTGGGTGAGACTCGGTAGGGACCACATCGTGAAATATACTCAGAGATAACAAGCCGGCATTCAGGATGTAAAAGTCCATATTACTGCTGGTAGGAATTGTTAACCAGGACAGAGGAAGCTAGATAAACAAGAAAGGTCAAAAAAAGAAGAAAAAAGAAGAAAAAAGGAACGGAACGAGCAAAAGTTGTTTCCTCTCAGCATCAGTTAAGGTCTTGTGGAAAATGCGATTGCGTAATCTTTTTTTGCCGGCGTTATTGGTGTCGGCAAGGGGGTGTTGTTGGTAAGCCGTGATCTTTCATTATTTTCTATTTTCGTTTCGAGAGAGCCACTCTTGAACGCGATCTGATATTATGCTCTGCTGCGAAGTATGTTTTTTTTTGACCCTCACCTTTATTAAGGCCTTTTGCTTGTGGGGGGGGACTGTTGTGTGGGGATGTAATAATTGCCTTAGAAAAAAAATCACCCGCGCATCGGATATATCCGCTTCTGGGGCCGGATGACAGTAGATCAGCATAGACGTGGTAGCTAGATATCATCAATACCAAGCAATTTGTTCATTTCATCAGCTGTATGATGTGCTATTTGTTATACAATGGTTGGATTGAACTTGGAGTAGTACCTGAGACCTGCATGGTTTCCACGCACGCAGGGAAGATTATCACTTACCGCGGAGCGGAACTTTATTTGCCGTTTTACGGGCTTGGCATTGCTCTGCCAAGACGCCCTAGTCCAAGCTCCAGAAATCCCGCCGAATTCAGCGGGCGCGCATTTAATCCCGTTATTTTAGAAATATAATATATATGAATAATACCTTGTGATTGAACTTACCTATTTCCCTTAATTTCAATAAATATTTCATTTCTCGTCCTTGTATTGGCAACTTCGGCCAAATAACTTCGCCTGGAGTGCAAAATAGTACTAGTACAAGTTCTAATAGCGCCTACTTTCTCAAGGATACATTAATTTATTATGTATTACGATATTTACTAATTACGACACTCCTTGGAAGAGCAAAAGCCACAAATTTATTGCCCTTCAGTTCCCCCTCCCAGCCTTCAGGTCACTACTTTCACACAATGCGTCCCCAGACCATAGCTGCCTGGTTTCAACGGCCACTGCGTTGCCCAACGACATTACGAACAACAATAACTACATCCACCGCAGTATACAGACACTCATTACCACGCGGAACGGTCCCCCAATCTATCGCCAACTCGAACATCCCAAACCAATCATGTCGCCCCTCCTTCCGCAATTTCTCCACTAGCTCCTCCTCCCCCAACAATTATAAAAACCAACCTCACACTAGCAATGATAGTAGCCACAACCCTAACCGCAGTCACGCCCGCGATACCGACGCTGATGAAACAGCTGGGCTTGACGCGGATATGGCCAGTGAATCAACACTCAGCGCGCTGAATGTTCTTGCGGACGTTGCGGGCCCGTCGACGGCTATTGATGCGTGCTTGTCTGATGGGTTCCAGCTGGATAATGGGGTGAAGATTACAGGTGGAGATGGGTGTTTATTGGTTGATGGGGAGGTGTTTAGGTGGAGGCCTTGGGAGGGGTGTAAAAGTTATGGTGAGGCAAGTGGGAAGAGTGGGATGCGAGCAATGATTAACGAGAAGGGACAGTGGGAGGTTAGTGAGGAGGTTTGGGGGGTGTTGAAATTGGTATGGCCGAAGCCTGGTGAGTTTTAGTTTTTATTTTATTTTATTTTTTTTGGGTTGGGGGTCTGTCTACTGGATGTTTTTTTCTGCTCTTACTCTCCTCTAAAAGATTTTGAATTTGTGAGGGCTAATTATGTATGCTTCTGTTTATTAGATCTTCTTATTCTTGGGCTAGGCGCTTCTGTCTACCCGATCTCTCCAGAGACGCGGAGGCAGATCAACGCTCTTGGTATACGAATTGAAGTGCAAGATACCAGGAATGCGGCCGCTCAGTTCAACCTCCTGGCCACAGAGAGGGGTGTACAAGAGGTTGCTGCTGCTCTGATCCCTCTTGGCTGGAAGGGAAGGTAGCTGCTGTAGGTCTGGGAGAGAGGGGCAAGCCGTTGGAAATATACCTTGTATTATTATCATTAGTGTTAGGATTAGGATTATTATGTTTTAACAATATCATTATTTTCCAGTTTGAGGGGAAGTTTGCTTTTTTGTTGTTGTAGGATATAGGATATTACGCCTGCCGGGGGTCTTCGACTTGGACTTGAAGAAAATGAGGCCTTAAATCATATCCCATATTTATATGGAGCTATCTGCTGTAACTTATATGAGAATTGGTTATAATAATGATACAGCCGTATAAAATGGCAACCCTGAAATACCCGTCTAATCTCATTTTTATTCCACAGATAAATATTCCATTCTGGCCCAACTTTTGCCCTTGTTAAATATCGATTTTCAATAGCGCGAGTTTCCCCCTAAATAAATACTGGCCTCCAAGGTTCAGCGGGCTTGGCACAATTTAGTCGGTCAACCGACGTCAGTTGTCTTGCTCGAGTCCCAATATTCAGCCATCAGATCTCCATCTCCATCTTCAAACCACTTTACCTACCACAATGCTTCACCAGATATGATGTTGTTGGCATATGTCTAAACTCCCCTCGGACCGATTGACCTACACGCCTCCTTTGGACGACCCACTCAAAAGTCCTCTCTAGCCCGTTCCCGCCCATCATGGCTTCTGACCCCCTTCTCGTCCAACGCTCCTCGTCCGAGCATTCATCAGAGCGAGCTTGCGAGGAGGAGGACGGCCTCTTGACCGGTCAACCGATAACCCATGGCGGCGAACGCCGCCGTTTTTTTATGGCGTGAACTGGGGCTCTTCGCCTGGGCTCTCATCACAACTGTCGGCGTCATTACACTCGGTGTCCTGTACCTGCACCAAACACAAAAGAATCCAAAGTTTGACCCTGGTGCGAAGCCGTCAGGGAAAAGGAATCTAATATTTATGGTGTCGGATGGGATGGGCCCTGCTAGTTTGTCGTTGACGAGAAGTTTCCGACAATTCGATAGCAACCTACCACTGAACGATGTTCTTGTTCTCGACAAACACCTTATCGGTTCATCCAGAACGAGGTCCTCATCCAGCCTCATTACTGACTCTGCGGCTGGTGCAACTGCATTTTCGTGTGGGAAGAAGAGCTACAACGGAGCTATTTCTGTTCTTCCAAATAATACTCCCTGTGGCACCGTTCTTGAGGCAGCGAAACAGGCCGGTTATATGACTGGTCTGGTTGTGACAACTCGTATTACCGATGCTACACCGGCTTGCTTCGCGTCTCATGCTAATATGCGAGCCTACGAAGATCTCATCGCTGAGCATGAGATTGGGGAATACCCTCTTGGCCGAATGGTTGATTTAATGATTGGAGGCGGGCGATGCCACTTCCTGCCAAACTCAACAGAAGGGAGCTGTCGTGGCGATGATAAAGATGTGGTGGAGATGGCTAAATCCAAAGGATTCTCGTACATTGACGATCGGGCGGGATTCGACAGTCTGAAGATGGGTCGCAACGTCACCTTACCTCTACTAGGCCTGCTAGCTCCTAAGGATATTCCCTATGAAGTCGACCGCCGCCAGGTGAACGACGTATACCCATCTTTAGAAGAGATGGCGCGGACAGCACTAAAGGCCCTGAGCGAAGCTACGAAAGATAGTGACAAAGGTTTCTTCATCATGATTGAGGGCTCGAGAATAGATCATGCGGGGCACGGAAATGATCCGGTAGCTCAAGTTCACGAAGTTCTCGCGTATGATAAAGCTTTCTCTGCAGTGCTGGAGTTCCTTGAGAAGGATTCTACTCCTGGTGTCCTCGTTGGCACGTCAGACCACGAGACCGGTGGCCTGTCTATTGCAAGACAACTACATAATTCTTACCCACAGTACCTATGGTATCCTGGCGTTCTCGCAAACGCCAGCCATTCATCTGAATATCTCGGAAATGCCCTTGATGATTATCTAAATGGCGATGGCAAGAATGTCGACGACTCAACCCGCAAGGAATACATCCGGAAACATATGTTGGCGGATGGATTGGGCATTCACGATGCGACGGACTCTGAGGTCCAGAATCTCATAGACGGCGGAGGAGCCTATGCTTTTGCTGACATGGTTAGTCGACGGGCTCAAATTGGTTGGTCCACACACGGCCATTCAGGTTAGTCGCTTACAGCCCTTTCTCCCACATTCTCCCCCTTCATGTTACTTTTAAATTGAAGCTATCACCGTTCAAATTTCTTACATTTTACATGACAGGTGTCGACGTCAACATCTACGCCTCGTCAGCTGACAACGTACTACCCTTAATTGGAAACCGCGAAAACACCGAGGTCGGCTCGTTCCTCGCAGACTATCTCTCTCTTGATCTGGATGCTGTCACCAAACAATTGAAAGATACAAAATCATCTCCCCACGTCAGCGCTGATGGAAGTGATAACCCGTACGCTTGGATGGGTATGCCGCTTGATGACGGAGTTGTCGTTGACAAACTTGATAGATACCATGGCGATTTCAAGCGAAAGAAGCGGGGCGAGGAGGGCCTCGATAGTGTTTCTCTAGGCTCTAGAGATCCCGATGGAGAAAGCTGTGGCTGTGGTTTGAAGCATTAGATTTTCCTTCCAACTTTTTTTCACCAATTTCCCTTTACCATGCATAATCGCACGCTCGGTTTAGCCAAAGCAATCTCTTATTTTTTTTTATTTTTATTTTTATTTTTTTTTAATATTCCGTTTTGCCTTATACTCAATCACTCACAGTTTCGGCGGCGTTTCTATCGTTCTCTTCTGTTTTTCTTCCTTTATTTGTAACCTGGCTACGATGCCGTTGTATGCTCTTCTCGGTTTATTGTTATTATTATTTTTCGCCCTTTTTTCCCCTGTACCTCACGTTTTGTTTTCGAAACTATTGGGTTGAATGGTTTATCCATTTCGGCTCAGAGTAGACTCTCTGGTCCGTTTGCCTCGCAATAGACTTCTTTTGTGTTTGTTTCGGAAACCCCATATGATATATTTCGAATAAATTATCATTTAATAATTACCTTCCCCCAATTTAACGTTTGATTTTCAACCAGGCGTTAACATACCTATGATATCTAACCAACAATGGCCTAGAAAGTGCACGTTGCAGCTAGATAAGTAATCCTCTTGGGTTCGGAATTGAATAATCAAATTATTCGTATATTCTTAGTGCTGAGAGTGGGAAGAAGGATGAATAAAAAACGACTGCAACATCACCCCTGAAAGACCGCCATATTGGCACGAAAAGAAGCTACAAATCCATCCAAACTAGGGCGGATATCCAGATCTAAATCTAAACCAAAAAAAAAAAAAAAAATCCTACTCATTTTTCTCCATCTTACTCTATTCCACTTCTTTATCCAAAATGTATCAAACCAAACCCCCAGAAAACCCCCCGAATTCAAATTCCTTTTAGCTTCTCATAAGTGGAGGAAACGGCCACCAAAATCCCCCAACAGTCCATCTAAGCTACTGGAACCCCCTAACCCAAGACTCTAATGACTCCGTCGCCCGCCGTGTACTGCTTATACAGCGTTCACACTGGCTCGTCGAACGCGATGAACTTAAGACATTCTCATAACTGCGAAGCGGGGCGCACCACGGCGGATCTTCAAAAGGGATTATGGTGCCCGGATTCATGAGCTCGCGCGGGTCATTGATACGTTGCAGCTGACGGTAGAGAGCCGGGCAGAAATTAATTAGGGTGAAGAGGTTGTGGCGGCAGCCGTAGTTGATTTCGTGGTAGTAGCACATTTTCCTTCCCCTTTTTGCTACCTTTTTTTCTTCTTCTTTTTTCTTCTCTCTTTTCGCTTCCCCTCCCCTCCCTTATTTTTGGTATATTCTGCTTCCCCGATTATTTCGTAATGGCAGAGGTGTGGAATTTCTGTTGTTTCTGTTGTTTATGTCGATTAACTTCTGTGTCGAGGTTTGCCAGGTATCCAGGACAATTTTTTCTGGCCAAGAGAAGAAGAGAAGGGGAATCTGATTCCACGAGGATAACATTTGATATTGGCTTCCCTTCAACTCCCCTCCCCCCCGCCCCAAAAAAAACCCCAAAAAATACAAGAAGAGGGAAGTCTGAGAATAAAAGATCAATAAGACAAAGAAAAAAGATGGCAACATCTTTCAGCAGGTAGCAGTGCCAGGATCAGCTGGGCTAGGTAGACGCCTAGGAGGAGTCCATCCATTGAACATAAAATTCAATGCCCGTTCCATTTCTTTGCTATCGCGTTCTTCACTCATTGTTCCATGATCAAGTTTGCCTCCTCGTTATACCAAATCAAAAGATTGTCTAGAAAGTTGTTTTGAGAGCCACACAACATTGCTTAGGTTTCTTCTGTTGGTTATTGAAGGTCCTCTTTGTTTCATGGCTACTAGTATGATGGCAGTAAATATTTGGAGAGAAGAATTGTACAGCAAATTTCTACCCACTACTCAAGCAGAGCTGTTGAGTCAATTTCTTGGTAGGAGTGAGTGAGCCATTGGCCAGAAATTAATGGACTGCATCTGGGTCAGATATAGCACTGATAATCAGACGTCCGGCGAGGAGAAAGAACAGCCACTGTGGAAAACAACACCCCGCTCTGTAATGAAGAACAAGCATATATTTCCGCTAGTGAAGAAAAGGAGGACAAACAATGCTTCTCTAAAGCATCTTTGAAGTAGAGCTGCAAGAAGCAGCGAGTAAGTGAGAAGAAGTTATGCCCAAACAAACTTGAAACCTAGGGAAAGAAAAAAGCACGAGGGAGAGAAGGCAAACAAGATCTATTTCAGCTATTTACTGGCAAGTTGCAGCAACAGAAGATTATCAGCGGTTGCCCCGGACCAGGTGTCTGATAGATATTTTAAGTTTTAGAGAACATGTAAGATTTGAAAAACTGCAAAAGGTGAAATAGAAAATCTGTGGCAGAATTTCGTTGTTCAATTCCATATTTAGTTGACCAAAAGGAGCCATTTTTAGTGTAGTACGTTCAATCCTGCGTGGTGTGTACAGTACATGCGAATATATCCGTCGTTCACAGAGCGGCCATGATTGTTATTTGCCTACTTTTTATTATTTATTTTTACTTCTTTAAATGATGGGGCGGATCCTGTAGGGCATTTTTCACGTCTAGAGCATGCATTTAAGGTAACCTACCCATAAATCTTTCTTTCGTTCTTCTTTTTCTTTCTTTTTTGGTTTCACAAAAATCCTTGAGAAGAGAGTCAAGATTTTAACATAATACAAATAATAATAATAATAATAATAATAACAATTACTACTAAAACCATGTAAACATAATACACCTACTGTAGTAAGGACAAAAAGAGA
>LGUA01000170.1:0-27417 GCA_001660665.1 Emergomyces africanus
CAAAAAACACAAAAAAAAGCCAAGGGGCGTAGACCAGAAGTCTTAATATTATGCTGTAATGAAGATAAATGCTGAGGCAGCCATGCTGCTGAATACCATAAAGAGCTTCCCCAAGACCGGGGGAAAGAATGAATCGGAGCGTTGTTGCTGAAATATGTGTCGTTGGAAAAGGGAAAAGGGAAAAAAGATGTAAGAAACACCTAGTGATCCAAGGATGTTGATGGGGAAGAAGATATATATCTGGGGCTCCATCCACCGAGTTTTGGATTTGGTTCTTTTTTTTCCTTTTCGATCTCTTGGGATTGGTTTTCCCCTTCGAACCAATTTTGGGATCTCATAGTTGCTAAATCCACAACCATCTCACCTGTTACACAGCGAAAGAGGACCTGTAGAAAAATCGGTCTGCATATGAATATAGAGTCGGGGGGTGTTTTGCTGCAATGATTCTCATATGTATATACCAGCTGATCGTGAAGCTGTCTACAAGGCTAGAACTCGGGAAGGGTCACGAAGAAATCGTCTACGGTAACCAGCAATTTCCGTCGCAATAGTGTTCAGGTCTTTCACCTTATCGCGTCGCATATCGCTGATGGTCTGCTTTAGTCCCTCAATATACTTGTCCCGTTCTTCAGGAGTTTTCCCTTCTCTCAAGGAACCCATTTCATGGAGTATTTTGTCATCTATGAGGGTTAATATCGGCCCTGAGTCAGCGTACAAGCTCTGACAATAGAAGGAAAAAAGGGCAGGAAAAACATGGTAAGGTATATAATCGACTGGAAAAAGGATAGGAAGGAAAGAGAGGGGTAGGGAAAAGTTGGAAACTGTAGAACATGAATCAGATTCTTGAGCTCATCTTCGTCGACGCACCACTCAAGGTCATATCTCGAAAGTGTTGATATTCGCACAAATGGTCGTTACAATATCCGCCTGCAGCTTCGTATGGACATATGGAATTATGCGGGTCGATATTATGGCTGTAAGTTAACGAGCGATATCCGCCATTGATATCTTCAGTGAAGCGAGGATGATATCTGTAAGCCCTAAATAATTTCAAAGGACTACTATACGGGGTAAAATAGCGATGGACACGCTCCCCTGCTTCTTTATCCTATGTCATACATTAGAGCTGTCCGATGCAATCTGAATGGGCAGGTTTTGATACCTTGGCAGAATCGGCACCGAGTTGAGTCACAGAACCCTGGGTTTCTAAAGTTAGTGTGTTAACATCTCGGGATACAGAGTATGAGTCGGCAGCTACATGCTCTCCCTCATCTGATAAAGCCGTACTAAAGGGCGGAGATTGCATGGGATCGGTGTTTCCTAGGGCAGGACTCGGCTCAGGAGGTTCATATCCATCCGATCCAACGGAAGATTCCCGATAACTTCTCGAATAGTCAGATTTATCGAGTCCAGACATTGATGGAGCTAGTTGGCTGTCCAAACCCGTGTGCGAAGGCCCACTAGGAGATAGGCTCGATTGGGATGGTCGCTCGTCCAGATCAGCCATTTCTGCAAGTACAATGGATTCTGAACGTGTATTGGTTCGCTCTGCTGGTGCCTCCGCCTCTTCTTGAATCTTTTCTTGGTCCAATATATCTTGTGTGCTTCCCATCGACTCGTCCATAGAAGAGCTAGAGCATGTCGTACCATCATCGGTCATGTCAGCGGGAGAAAAAACTTCAGTTTCGTTGGAGGGAGGCATTCTCATATCTATTGCTTCTTGAGACGTCTTTGGGATACTCTCAAAACGTGGGGCCGCCGTCTGCTCCTCGGCTGAGGGTTGGAGAGATTGTGCGGAGCCGTGGTCCGGAACTATTACACTACGGGTTGGCTCTTGAATGTTTGACGTGCTATCAGCCGTACCTTCCTTTGGGCGAGTTTGGGTTGAACCTAGTCGAACGCAAACAGAGTGAGTTCCCGGCATCTACAAAATTACCACAGGCTAATCGAGGCCAAAGGCCCGTAGGAATGGGAATGGTAGATATTCTACGGTCAGGGCTCACCTTGATCGTCACGCATATCCTCATCTGCTTCTTCTAGGCGGTCCTTAGTGGCTTGAAGTTCTTCGATAGAGAGCCCTGCGGTCTCAATTCCGAGGGCTTCTAACTCCTGAATGAGGCGAAGTTTTCCGGCTTTTCCTTTCTCGATTTCGGCTAGTAACCTCTGTTCCTCCTCACGAAATTGCTGTAACCGCGCCTCGGATTTTTGTAACTCGGCTTCCAGTACCGGAAGGCCTGATTCTATTTCCTTTTTCCGCAGGAACTTTTTCCGTATCGATTCAATCTGCGTGGGATCGAGAGAGGTCTGTGGTAGGACTGACTGACTATTAAACGCATTAACAGAATTTGGACTCGTTTGGGTTTCCGGATTCACTATCTTCTCAGGGTTGCGAAAATGAACTGGGAAATCCTCGGGCTGACTTGAGGGAGGCTGAGCAAGCTCAGGTTCTGGAGCGGCCACAGCCGAGCCGTTTTCATCAGCTGAGGTTGTAGCCAAGCGTCCTAAGTCTCCTGGTAATTCTACCCGATTTGCAGACCGTTTTTCCTTCTGCCGTTGTTCCCACTCTGCTATTATTTGGCGCAAGGCCTGAATTTCTGTATTCAGACGGTCTTTGTTCTTCCCTTGGTTAGGCGTCTGCGGTGTGGATACCGCTGGAGTGGAACGATGAGAGTAGTTCCGTGAAGAGGAGTCAGACGGAGGAGGGAGATCCCGGTTTAGTAGTTGATTCGATGTCGAATTCCTATCCGAGCCGGGTACAGGACGCTCAGGTGCAGAGCGCTTAGGCTCAGTAGGGTCGATATCAGAACCATACATGAATTCATCGTCACTTATATCAATAATCACTTTGTGTTGGGGGCTCGATGCATTGATTTGATGTGGAAATTGTCTCTTTTGCGATGCGGGGATCGGCTCGTCAGTAAAATCGGATGCCCTTGGACGTTTTCGGGGGGCGCGTATTTTTGTCGATGATGGCTCGGTTGACAGGATCGAGGCATTATTAGTATTAATCGAGGGCTCCTGGGGTTTCGTAGGTTCGGAACTAGTCATGAACAAACCAGGGATGCGAGCGGTCGATGGTGGCTCAGGCTCAGGAGGGCGGTTAGGTAATGGATGGCTCAAGGAGGATGATAGCGGTTGGGATGGCTGACATGGGGGCATTGAATTTTGTGAACTCTGAGCCAGGTTGTTACTAGCTGGAAGAGGTCGGGTAAGGGCGGGTGGCCCGGTAGCTGAACGCGTTTGGCTTTTCCCAAGCCCTTCCTTTTTCAATTGTTCCATTCGTTGCCTGGCCAACTCTGTCTGGGCTTTATTTTTTGCCTTTGACCTAGTTTCACTAGCAACAGGTTGTGGTGACTCCGAATCCGCCATTTCTGAGCGCTTGACTGTATCATTAAATGGCGCCGGGGGTTGTTTCTGTAGTGGCATCGATTTCTTTGGGGCTTCAGGCTTGACAGCTATGGTAGAAACTGGAGGTTTGCCAGCCTTAGCCGCAAGCATTCGGGCAATTACATCCTTGCGTTCCATAGGTTTGCTTGAGTCTGCGGCAGGGGCATTTGGCGTCCCCTGCGTCGAGTTCGGTGGCTTGGAAGCTTCCAGAACAGGTTCACTGGTCGGGCTTATGAGAACTGCGGCAGGCCCCGAACCCAAGACTGGCGTCGTGACAGGTTCAGCACCAGTATCGGGGGCGATCAAAGGTTTCGCGGCAATTGGCAGTGTCACCGACTCTTTTTGCTGATCACTAGTGGGGGGCTGCTTGTCGCGGGTGGATGTAACTTTGAGTCCAATCTCATCGTAAAGTCGTTTCAGAATAATTGGGTCAATGCCTTCATTTACAAGTTCATCAAATTTGATGTTGTGGGGAGCTAGCCCTAATAATGCCCCCTGTGCCTGAACTCGCAGCTGCGCTGGGGATTTGCCATACAACGGGTATGCCCGACTGCCATTAGTAGTAATGTCTGCTTTATCCCGGGAAGTGGGTGATCGCATGGACGCGGCAGGTAATGATTCGCGAGGAGTTCTTACTTCTCTCATCTGGAGAGAGTGTGAGCCTCGAGGGGAGAATTTATCATGGCCACTTTCGCCAGGTACAGAAACGGTATCATGAGCTAAATCAGCAGATCTTAAGTCCTGGTCAGAATACCCAGAGGCCGTTTTATTTGCATGTGGAGACTGAAGTCTTCTTGGCTTGATCGAATTTCGTGGCACCTCGGAGGGTTGTCGATACGTGCTTGACTGATGAGTAAAAGGAGCTTGTCCTGTGGGGCGGTCAGTTAGTTGCTGCCATGATTTCGAGTGGGCTCCAACAGCCGTAGTAGTGTCAACATCAATATGTGGTCTATGTCTTTCATTTGCCTGGAGTGGCTGTCGATATGGGATCGCATTGTTTTCTTTGGATTGATAAGTTTGGTACCCATCCGACCCAGATAACTCCATTTCTTCTTCTACTTCCTCATTGCTTAGCTCACCTTCTTCTCGGTCACCTAAATCCATGGATTCAGGCGACTCCATCGCGTCCAAACCTTGGGCCTTGTCATATTCTTCCGCTATGGCACCCGTGCGGGTTGGAGGTATATTTTCAGTTAAGCCATTTTGATGAGGTTGAGGGGCGGTGGCCTGCTGGGGAAATCCCACGGGAGGAGTAAAAACAGGCGCGTATGTATCCTGCTGGTACGGAGAAGGGTGAAAAGGAGGCATGAACTGAAAGGGTGGCGCAAATGGGATCGATGCGATATTGTTATCCGCAAGACCTGGAATCTGAGCATTTGTCTTAACGCTAGAGTTGTTGGTCGAGTATGCTTGAGGGGAGGGGGGAATAGGAGGTCGAGGATGGTAGGTATCAGAAGCTTCACCTGACCGTGCAGAAGTAGGATCTGGAGGCCACTGTCGAGAGGAGCTATAGCGGCCACCGAATGAAGGGGTAGGGGGGTAATTTGACGACATCTCGCAGCTGTCTGTAGTTACTGGTATGCAAAGGGGGGCAGGGCAGTACGTCAAATTATGCGCGGGTTTGGACGGGCGGCTAAACGATGTTAAGAGATTGCCTTGGAAGGTCCCAGCAACAAGTGTGAGTAAATCCGGGCCTGGTCGCACCAAAGTTGTCGGAACGTATATTACGCGTCAAAAGAGCGAGATGCGACAGTAACTACCATCAGTCTCAGGCCACAACATCACACACTATACTCGTACGGTATTATGCGGGCAGAATATGCAGCAGACAGAACCCAACAGGGGCTAAATGAGTGGTAACTTCAGAGTTGCGGGTCATCCACAAAAAACCAGACCCATCATGAAGATAAGTACAGTAGTCCAAATGCGCTCTCACAGCAGCTGAAGTGCGCGGGGCGTGAGTATGCCTTGGTTCCGGGAGTGTAGTTACAGAGAAAAAAGTTGAAGATGTCGCTCTCACGTTCACGTTGTTGGGAACTCCAAGGGATTGGGATGCGAAACCCAGGGGGGGGGATATTTCCAGCCCGAAAAAAACCTTCCCAAAACGGAAGCTTGGAACCCTAATAACCCGGTCATGTGACTCCTAGCCGCGGTGAAGTTAGTTTCCCATCTTAGCGCCGGAGCACGGACCACGGGGGCCAACAACGCCTGAGCAGCAACAGCAGCAACAGCCGCCAAAGTAAACAAACAATGATGAAGTCACTCTCCGCTCCGCTCCCCCCAGTCAACAACAACGATTGCGTCAATTACGACAATTACAATTACAATTACAAACCCACCAACCCCCGGAGAAGACTGCTCCTCTGGGATGAGAGAAGGAGTCTTCTTTACTTCTTGTTTCTTGATTCTTTCGCATTCATTTTTTGTTTTGTTTTGTTTTGTTTTATTCATTCGTTGATAGTAATACCGCCCTCTGTTTTTTGGATCCATTCGCGACCAGAACACCTAACTAGCAGCTACATATACAGGAAGCAAGCAAAAAAGAAGAAAAAAAGAGAAAAAAAGACCAACTCGAACTAATGAGTTCTATTTAGTTCTGAGAGTAAATCTGAAATGGCTCCCCTTCCACAGAGCCCTTCTACGAGGCGTATCAACCCGTTCAGTCGTGGTACTCCGTCTCCATCTCCACAGTCTCCTCAACCAGCTCCAGCTCCATCACCAGCCAGTACCAGGCCTAAGTCTGTTGCATTCACGACCCCAGTTTCAACAGAAAAATACGGACACAGCCGTAATGCGTCATTTTCACCCATGAACTCGGGGGCCTTTGTACCTCCACACAACAAACCGCAGTCAAATTCAAGGACCAACACACCAACTTCGAATACCTTTGCTCCTCAATTTATAAAATCGGAAGAGCTACGGAGGGGTGCTGATCAGATACGTGGGGTTGAAGGTGACAATGACTTCTCAGGAAAGAGATATGTTTGGCTGAGGGACCCGGAGAAAGCTTTTGTCCGGGGTATGGTGCTGGGAGACACTGAAGATGGACGTTTGCTAGTGCAATGTGATGATGGCGATGTATGCTTAAAATCTCCAATTGGATATGGGAATGCTATTAGAAGATGCCTGCTAACAATCAGGTTTCTCCAGCAACGAGAAGTTGATTCCGAGAGCGTTGATAAAGTCAACCCGGCCAAGTTCGACAAAGCAGACGACATGGCTGAGCTTACCCATTTGAATGAAGGTTCCGTCGTTCACAATTTGCACACGCGGTATAAATCAGACCTAATATACGTAAGAGGTGCCTCAGTTTTTATTTGTTTTTACGCACCAATGAGTTTATATATTAATGGAAGGTATAGACATATTCTGGCCTCTTCTTGGTTACAGTCAACCCTTACTGCCCACTACCAATCTACACAAACGAATACGTGAAGCTATATAAGGGCCAAACGCGGGAAGATACGCGTCCACATATCTTTGCTACGGCGGATCAAGCATTTCGAAATCTTGTTGAAGAAGGACAGAACCAGAGTATTTTAGTCACGTAGGTTTTCAAGCTCCGCTATTAATGAATCTATGAGTTAACTGACCTCTGCGCAGCGGCGAGTCTGGAGCTGGTAAGACGGAAAATACAAAGAAAGTCATCCAATATCTTGCAGCTGTTGCACCATCCTCAGAAGGCCTACAAGGGCGCGCTAATAGCAAACAATATTCCAACCTTTCCCAACAAATCTTAAGGGCGAACCCAATTCTCGAAGCGTTCGGAAATGCTCAAACGGTGAGAAACAACAATTCCTCCCGCTTTGGAAAATTCATTAGAATTGAATTTTCCCGTACGGGCCATATATGTGGCGCCTTCATCGATTTTTACCTCTTAGAAAAGTCCCGCGTCGTAAAGGTTAATTCTCAAGAACGAAGTTATCACATATTTTACCAACTTCTTCGTGGAGCAGACAGAGAATTGAGACAGCATCTTCGGCTTTCGGATCTAGATATTGAAGATTTTGGGTACACGCGGGATGGAAACGATTCTATTTCAGGCGTTTCAGATGTTGATGAATGGAATGCCCTTATGGAAGCCTTCGGTATCATGAACTTTTCTGAGAACGATCGGTTGTCAATTCTGCGAACCGTGGCCGCAGTTATGCATCTGGGAAATGTCACCGTCGCCAAGGAGAGTCTCCGGGCGGACCAAGCGACACTGACTCCTGAGGGGTATGAAAGCGCGGCAAACGCTTGTCAACTTTTGGGTATCCCAGTTGAGCCCTTTGTTAAGGGCCTGCTTCATCCCAAGGTCAAAGCTGGGAGGGAGTGGGTAGAGAAAGTACAGACCCCTGAACAAGTACGCCTAGCTCTTGATGCCCTGGCAAAAGGTATCTATGAACGCGGGTTCGCAGATCTCGTTACTCGAATCAACAATCAGCTAGATCGCAGTGGAACAGCAGGTGATGACAGCTACTTTATTGGGGTTCTTGATATCGCAGGCTTCGAAATTTTCGAGAGCAACAGTTTTGAACAGCTCTGTATCAATTATACTAACGAAAAACTCCAGCAGTTTTTTAACCACCACATGTTTGTACTGGAACAGGAAGAATATGCGAGAGAACAGATTGAATGGCAATTCATTGATTTTGGCAAGGACCTTCAGCCCACTATCGACCTCATCGAACTGCCTAATCCAATCGGTATATTTTCCTGTCTGGATGAAGATTCTGTGATGCCAAAGGCTACCGATAAATCATTTACTGAAAAGCTTCATTCCTTGTGGGATCGCAAATCCCCAAAATATCGCTGTTCACGTCTAAGTCAGGGATTTATCCTTACCCACTATGCCGCTGAGGTCGAGTACTCCACCGACGGTTGGTTGGAGAAGAACAAGGATCCTCTGAACGACAATGTCACCCGACTATTATCTTCGTCGAACGATAAACACATCGTCAATCTCTTTTCTGACTGTGCTGATGTTGATGAGGAGTATGGGGTGTCAAAGAGCCGCGTAAAGAAAGGATTGTTCCGCACTGTGGCCCAAAAACACAAGGAGCAACTTTCGAGCCTAATGGCTCAATTACACTCTACACATCCTCATTTCGTCCGTTGCATTTTGCCTAATCATAAAAAGAGGCCCAAGTTATTTAACGGCCCCTTGGTACTGGATCAGCTCCGTTGCAATGGCGTACTGGAAGGGATTCGGATTGCTCGCACCGGATTTCCCAACCGCCTTTCATTCACAGAGTTCCGACAGCGATATGAGGTCCTATGCCCGCGGATGCCAAAGGAATACCTCGATGGACAAAGCGCGGCTAAAATTATAGTTGAGAGCCTAGGGTTGGATAAATCTATATATCGCATAGGACTGACGAAGATGTTTTTCAGGGCTGGTGTACTTGCAGAGCTCGAGGAACAAAGGGATACTCTTATACGCGATATCATGACAAGATTCCAGTCTGTTGCTAGGGGGTTTGTGCAGAGGCACATTGCAAACAAACGGCTCTACCGTACGGAAGCGGCTCGCATCATTCAGCGCAACTTCCACGTCTACCTCGATCTTAAATCTTCCCCATGGTGGACGTTGTTTGTACGGATGAAGCCACTTCTCGGAGCAACGCGAACAGCCGGGGAAGTAAAAAAGCGTGACGAACAAATTCGAAAGCTTGAGGAGAAAGCACGAAACGACATTGCCGAGCGCCAAAAGTTGGAAGAAGAGAGGCGAAGGGCAGACGTGGAGGTTCAACGGATTAGGAAGACGCTCGAGAGTGAGCGAGCTTTAGCGTTGGATAAAGAAGAAATTTTCAAGCGGCTTCAGCTTCGTGAAATCGAGCTTAGCGAAAAGTTAGCTGGCGCGATCGCAGATCAAGAAAGCTTGGAGGACCAGATGGATGAGTTGATAGCGTCCAAGAAGAAGACGGAAGAGGAGTTGGATCTTCGACGTTCGCAACTCGAGCAGGCTGCGCAGATAATGAGTCGTCTTGAATCTGAGAAAAAGGACCTTCAGGCACAAATAACGGAGCTTGACACTCAGTTACGGGATGTTGAGAATAATCACCAAAAGCGGGATGACGAGGTTCATGGACTCGCTCAGGAAATTAAGATGCTCAATAGTCACCTGAGCCTGAAGGAACGGAAATTACAAGATCTTGAAGCTAAACTCCTTAAGGCTGATCAGGACCTTGATATCAAGCTGGCGGATACGACTAAGGAGCTTGCGCTTTCGAGAAAGCAGGTGAAAGATCTGGTGGAAGAAAACAGATCCATCCGTCAACAGATTTTGGACTTATCCTCCACCTCATCTGGGTATGAAGACTTGGTCAGAAGAAAGGAGGGCGAGATAGCTATACTTCGTGGAGACGTGAAGAAGTTCGAGTCTGAAAAAAAATCCCTGGAAGCTGAGCAGAAAACTCTTGTAAGTCGGCACAGCGACATGCAACAACGCCTCCGTGAACTCCAAGCGCAAACGGATGCCATGTCGTCGGAGAAGAAGCAGCTGGAACGCGAGGCGGCAGATGTTAAGGAGTTACTGGAAGCCAAGATCTCGGAAGACGCCGAGACCGGGCAAAATCGCAAGATGCTTGATCAACAAGTCAAGGATCTCAAAGAGCAACTTTACCTCGTTCAAGCTGACCTTAGCCGTGAGAGACAATCAAGGGACGATGTACAAATGCTCGGTGAACATAAATATACCCAACTCCAACAGGAGTTTGAAATGCTTAACGAATCGAAGATTACTATAGAAAAAGAAATGTATATCCAGCAGGACACCTTACGGCGAGCCACGGAAGCGCGAGTAGCAGCTGAGGAGTCCCGAAAAGAGCTGCAACAGGAACTTATAAATTTGCGAGAGCGGTTCACTAAGGTTGAAAGCGCGCATTTGGATGCCGAAACCGCAATCGAGAAGAAAATTGCAGCGGAAGCAAATGAACGGCAAGCAAGTTTACGACGAGACCTTGAAGCAAAAAACAAAGAACTTGACGAGGTAGAGAAAGAACGGGCTCGCCTTGCTACGCAGGTGCAGAACTTGAGTCGAGCGATGGCAGACTCTGAGACCTTCCAGATTCGTCATGACCAGCATAAGGAGCGCTTGGAACGAGAACTTGTGACTATCAAGGGGAGACTCGCAGCTTCGGAAAATGATAACAGGGCCCTGCTTAATAAAATCCAGCAGAAGAACCTTGAAATTGCTCGTTCGAATTCCCGGGCTGGGGACACTCAGCGATCGAGGATGGTGCAGCTCCAAAATGAAAAGACTCGGTTGGAGGAAATCAATAAGCAGCTTTCAAGACAACTAGGCGATGCTCAACTATCCATCACTTCACTTGAAAAACAGAAAGAAAAACTTTCGCTAAGCGTCGAAGACCTCAACCATGAAGTTACTAGAGAACATAAAGCCACCAGAAGTGCCGAGAAAGCAGCATCAGCGTCCAATGTCCAGCTTGCTGAGGCTAACAGAAACCTTGAAACCGAAAGGCAACTAAGAACTCAGGCCCAAGCAAACACGCGGAAACTTCAAGCTTCAGTGGATCAAGCAAACAAAGAACTTCAAGATTGCCATCAACAGCTGATGCTTCTCCATAAAGTATTCAACCCTCAAGCAAACGAAAATCCCATCTCCTGGGAGGCGGTCAAGCCGGACTTGTCCAAGAGCGTGGACTTGGCGGCGGTGTTGGAGTCAGTGCAAAACAAACTTCGAGTTACGGAAGAAAGGTGCACTCGCGCTGAGAGCCAACTAGCCGAAATGCGCCGACGCCATGCGGATGAGATGGCTGAGCTTGATGCTCGATATTCGTCTTCCAAACGGGCACTTCTTGAAGAGATTGATCAAAATCAAGTTGCAGTGTCGCGTTCGCCCACTCATTTCCGGAAGAATTCTGAACCCACCAAGCGCTACTCGAATCCTTCCACGCCAAACAATCGCCGGTATAATTTCATTGACGGTGTCAATGATTCCGGCAGATCTGACAGAACCGTGGACACTGTGGCTTATCAGAAGCGAATGGAGGCCGCTTCTGAGATTGAAATGCTTCAAAATCAGCTTCAGCTCACTGAGATGCAGAATCGGCATCTCCAAAATCAACTTGAGAGATCAACCCCCGTTCGGGATTCGTGGCAAGATGAGAGCCCTTCGATCCGACGAATGCAATTGCTTGAGCGTGAAAATGGACGCCTTCATGAAAAGCTTGACGATTCCGCGAAGAAGGTCTCCGCCCTCGAACGAAGTATTCAGTCTGGAGAGTTGACCCTACGTGATGTCCAGGCCAAATCTCATGAGGAACTCTATGACCTACTTAACTCACAGGAACAGTCGAGAAAGTCACTCCTCCAGGTCCACCAGAATGCTCTGGCCGATTTAGCTGATGCGAAGAGCGAGTTCGACAAGATCAAGCATGCAAGGGCAAGCCTTGAGGTCGAGCTACGGGATGCCAAGTCAGAATTGAAGGAATCCCAGCTTGCTAAGGACCAAGATACAGCTAGCCGAGCCCAATTGCTCCAGGAATTTTCAGACCTTCAAATCAGGTTCGATGCTGAAACTTCTAAGGTTATGGACTTGACCTCAAGCCTCGAGCTTTACAAGAGCCGGGCTGATGAATACTTCGGGAAACTTGAACAGGCTGAAATTGCTGTTTTGAAGGCCACCCGAGCCGAACATTTTGCCAAAGCACAAGCCAAGGAAGCAGAAGACACATGTGCGACAATTATGGCAGAACGAAAACAGATGGATAGCCTGGTCGAAGATTTACAACGCCAAACACAGTCGTATGAAGAAAAGGTCGAGGACCTCGCTGCTGACCTCGATGCAGCACTGCAAGCTAAAAGGAGGTTGCAAAATGAATTAGAAGATTACAGGAGCCAGCGCGCCATGGATATCGAAGACAAGGAAACCTCCTTGGAACAAACTAGGAAGAAATATCAGATGGAATTGTCGAGTTTAACGAATGAGCTCGAGATTGAGCGTGAAAACGTACTCCATATCCGAGGGGAGAATACTCGATTACGGGAAGAAATCGAGGAGCTTCGATCCAAGTGGGACGACGAAGTCTTGAATAGCTCTACCTGGGCAAAGGAGAAAGCCCGGCTGGAAAATACTTTGCAGGATGTATCAATTTCGCGCGACGAAGCCGTTAATGCACACAATGATGCCCAGAGCAAAGTGGTAACTCTGCTCTCACAGGTTCGCGGCCTACGAACGTCGGTTGACGACATCTCCGGCGAGCGCGATGCACTACTTAAGGAGAAGAGAACCCTTGAAGCGCGTCTCAACGAAGCTTCAGATCGCTTGGCTGAACTTGCACAAGGAGAAAGCCCTTCCCTACGCAACGCCGCAGAGATGGATCGGGAGCTCCTTGAATTAAAAACCAAACTTGCCCAGCAGGAAGACTTGTCTTCAGCTGCTGTTGGGAAGATGAGGAGAGCAGAAGCCCTGGCAACGGAAATACAGAAGGAAGTTGTTGCGGAACGCGAAGCAACTGCTCAACTCTTCAAAGAAAAAGCAGCATTGGAGAAACAACTCAAGGAGGCACAGTTGAAATGCGTTGATTTGGAAACTAAAGGATACTCTTCTGCTAGCCAGGATGTTCGGTTTTTGCACAAGCGCATCCAAGAGGTAAGATATTCCCCCAACTTAAATGTGCGGTTCATGTAAAACGTCTCGACACTACTAACACACGTACTTTGATGCAGCTTGAAACCCAGTTGGATGAACAAGAATTCAAGCGAAATGCTGATCAACGATCCGTCCGCAACTTCGATCGCACTGTGAAGGATCTTCAATCCCAGATAGATCGCCGTGATAAAATGAATGCACAACTATCGGACGATATGTCCAAGTCTCGCGAAAAGATCGATCGGCTCCTCAAGACAATCGAAGAGCTCCAATCAAGTGATTCTGAAAATCAACTCCAGGCCCGCCGGGCTGAACGGGAACTTCGTGAAGAGCGAGAGAAGTCGCTAAGACTTGAGCGAGAGCTGGAGGGCTGGAAAGGACTGCGAGTAGAACGAGGTAGCGTAGTGGGTCGTAGCGCGACTATGACTGGGCTGAGTGAAGTAGGTGGTCGATTAGGTGGTGCCAATGGGAGTCGCCGGGGCAGCGGCGTTTTTGTCGGTCCGGGACCGAATGGCTCTATCGAGATTCCTCAACGGAAGTTGAGCAACTCCAAAGGTTTCCTCTAAACGTCTTATGTTTTTCCCCCTCCTTTTTTTGTTCGTCATTTTTGAGGAGTCCTATTTTACTATTTAGCACGATAAATTTCTCGAGTGCATTGATTAGGGGTATGAGTTCAACTATTGGCATGTTTGTTCTCATGTTTTCTGTTATGGATTTGCGAATCAATGGTCAGTTTATGTTGCATGCATGAGATATGTGATGAGCAGAATGGGCAGTATGGGCTTATTTTCTTTTCTTTTATTTTTTTTTATTTTTTTATTTTTTTATTTTTTTTTCATGGAGCATGCTAGTTTAAATATATTTTGCTTTTCTCTTTGTTGACTAGTGCTATGTTTGCATAGGCTACTATATAGAGTCTTTGTTAGATGATTCCCCGAATTGATCGTACTGGTTGTAAAAAAAGTAAATACCCATTCATGTTAAGGAATTTGAATCTTGATATACTAATCAACTTAATACCTAATTCCAAGTCCTCTTCCATATACTACTAGTACTACTACGCAGCGTAGCTCTTCCGGACGTTGGGGAAATGCGGAGCTCCTAAACTCGGGTGACGCTAACCCGAATGAGCTACTTTTGGAAAACATCAAAAAGTCGTTCGTCGCTACTACTAAACATCCCGCATAGCAACCAACCATTTTGATACTCAATACCCTTCCAAATACTTTTTTTACTATCGTTCTTCAATCTCCTGTAGTGATAATTTCAACTAAGCTGCCTCCTTATATATATATTCATACCTGACTTATCTATTGTTGATATTTCTTCTGCGCGGTCTCCCACCACGCCACAGCCATGGTGAGCCACCTGTTTATTTGACTGGAGACATAATATAAAGAAATAACTGCCAAAAAGCTAACTATGATCAATTTAACCTATAGGCTCGCAACAGCGAAAAGGCGCAGTCTATGCTTTTCCGCTTCCGCGCCGCCCAAGCCGCCGACCTCGGCATCCTCGATATCGGGCGCACTCGGCGCCCCAAGGCCATTACAGCCGTTACTTCGATCCCTGTATGCGAGAAATGGCGGGGGCAAGTGTTGAAGGAAATTTCGCGCAAGGTCTCACGTATTCAGGACCAGAGCTTGAGTGACTACCAGATTCGAGACTTGAATGATGAGATCAATAAGGCGATGCGGGAGAAGTGGATGTGGGAAGTTCAAATAAGGAACCTTGGTGGGCCGAATTATACGCGTGGTGGCGGGAGGGTATATGATGATGATGGCAGGGAGATCCCTGGCGGTGGGAAGGGGTATCGATATTTTGGGAGGGCGAAGGAGCTGCCGGGCGTCAAGGAGATGTTTGAAGCTGCTGCCAAGAAGCAAAGTCGGACAAGCGGGGAAGAGGATACTGGTGGTGGGGGTAGAGTGGTTGAGATAGGTCGGAGAAATGTTGATGCTGCGTATTTTGGATATGGCTTGGACGAAGAGGATGGGACACTGTTGGAGTATGAAGCGCAAAAGGAAAAGGAGGCATTCGAGAATATGTTGAAGAGAGGAGAGGATGAGGCAGCGGACGGGTGGGAACCTCTACCCGGAGATGGTGGGGATGGTGTTGAGTGGAGGTTGCCTACTCTCGAGGAGGTCCAGGAGGAATTGGTGGATAGACGACGGCGGAGGTTGCTTGATAAAATCCTTTGATAGTATGATGGCATGATAGTATTCCATTCCTGGTCATTTATCAATTTTCACGATTGTAATGTTTGTAATGTTGAACTTTGCGCTCACATTTTATTATATTCATTATCCACATTCTATCTATCTATAATTACACAATGTACAAGGTTTCATCGAGAACAGGTGAGTGAGAACAAAAGGAGTTCGGGTATTTCAAACCACCTCCACGGTCTCCATGTGCTCTTCCCTCTTGGCCTGTTTCTCTGCCTTTTTAGCCTGGTTAATGCTTCCTCCCATGGCCGCCAGTCGTTCTTCTTTTAGTTTCAATGTCGTCTCCAATATATTGTCCATGATAAAGGTTCCTAACTTTCCCTCTCGGTACATGTGAACCATTTTCCTGGCGGCGGCGTCAAGGTCTGTGGTTCCGCCTTTAGCGAAACATCCAGATTTCGCACCAAATGACTCCAAGAAAGGTATTATCTCATTCGTGGGTTGCGAGAACTTCTCATACAACCTTGGTTTGTGCAGATTGATTTGATAGAGCAAATAGTCAGCTAGCGTGATAGATGGAATAATAGTATGTTTCACGCAACCACAAAGGGCAAGCTTCAACATGCTCTCCGAATCTGGCATATATGGCATGAAGACTCCAGGCGTATCATGTACGTAGACTGACCCCTGTGGCCTGTCAAGGATTTTAATCCCGGTGCCAATTTTCCTCGTTACACCAGGATCCGCACCCGTCTTGGCCACTTTCCCCCTTTTCATGACATAATGCCGGAGAGCGTTTATCAAGCTTGATTTTCCAATATTTGGCATTCCGACCACCAGGATTCGAGAACCTGTGAGTTTGTTTGTGTTGATAGGTTGTGATCTTAGTGCTTTTAAGATCGGAACGATGGAGTTCGTATTGAAACGGTTGGTAAAGAAGGTCTTGGATGTCTTATGCCATCGTTGTATCATCTGCTCATGCTATATAGCCACGACTGACATTAGTATAGCTAGTGGTTAGGAAAAAACAACCCAGTACTCACTCTCTGGTTCTGTAGCTTGGCATCGCTCCCAGGTCCCGCTTGGTATACACGATCCACCTTGGCTTCTCACCCAAGGCCTCCTCGAACATTGGGTTGATTGAAGTGGCAGGAATGCGAAAATCTCTACATTCAATAATTTGATCAATAGATGACAGCATTTTCTTCATATTTTCAAGTCCAGCTTTATGATGGCCCAAAAAATACGTGCGGGGAATGCTATCAATGGCTGGGAAGGCCGCCCGCGGTACAAATGTGGAGGCCATCGCAGCATGGAGGGAAGGAGATTGGGGGAAGCAAAAAGTGCAATTCAAAATAATAACGAATAGGTTCACATGTTAAAAACAGATACGCTCCCAAGAAGTACGGATGTAAGCCCGGGAATCGAATGACTCTCAACCGGCCATTCACACGAGACTTTTGGGTCGTTGGAGACGATAAAAAATTACGCTCGGCTTGGCTAGTAGCTGGAACAATGAAATGCCGAGCCGTACTATCGGCACCAGAATGTGGGGTCTGTGCCAAAGCCGATCCCAGCTTTTCGGGAAGCCGAGTCTCGCTGTTGATAGATATTTAACACAAGTGCGGGCGATTTGTATCGCGCACAATTACAACTGGAAAAGTCGTACCAAAAATATATTTAATTATATATTATGAAACATAGCCAGGTATTTTCGAACAGAACATCCTTGGTAACCCACTTCATCGTGTACAATTATGGCCGCGAAAAGGCATCTACCCGCCTTTATACTTAGAAAATAGTTTTTAGTGTCTATAATGACAGGGTGGTGACAAATGGATCAAGGGAACAACACAACAATATTTGATAGAGATTTCAAGATGACGAGGGAGAATATAATTTTGGCCAAACGCCCCCCCCCCAAAACGTTGGTTCAGGAGTGCTAATAAATAGTACTAGTAAGTATATGAGAATAGTTTGTAACTCAAAATATTTATAACCAGTCGGCACATTGCCAGTGTATGGTCTACTTGAATGCCACAAAAACAAAATCCTCTTAACTCCACAGCGCCCGTACCCATCAAACCAGTACATACCTAAAGTATCAGCCATGCGCGTCATATATAAATCTGTAGAATTCCTGTAAAGATTATGTACTAGAAGTTTATCTGGAGTAGGGACGATTTAAATGATCTCTATGCCCTCCATCCCTGAACGAAATCATGAAGACGGTCAATGACCACTCCAAAAATAGCATTCACGCTATCACCAATGAGCTGCTCGAAATGGCGGATTGCCTCCTCTTCACTCATTTCTAGGTGGAACCTCTCCTTCACTTTCAATACAGCCTTGTCTGGCTCAACACGGATATCGGGGATGTTTGCATCAACCATCAAACTGAATAAGTTGAGGATAAGGTTTGCAGATTTCCGAAGTGTAGTGTAAGCTGTAAAACAATATTGTTTAAACAAGAGATAGTTGGGTGACGATGCTCCACCCATACCTTCCACCATTTCTTTGCAGAGTTTCATCATAGGCGCAAATGGCTTGGGGTCACGACCGAGAATGAAGCCGAAATCGGCGTGGAAGAAATGGCCGTCGGGTGCAATCAACAGATTATCTAGATGTCTATCACCTACGCCAAGGAGGTAAGTAATCACGCAGTAGCCAGCGCAGGATTTTATGTAAGTATCCATCGTTTCTTTGCGCACGCCGAAAGGCTCGTTATCGTCTGGATTGTTCGCTCTCAAATATGCTAGGATCGAGCCTTTGTATTTTGCGGAAGCTGCGGATAAGGATGTTGAGGGGATAAATTGCATTGCGCCGGCATTGGCACTGGTCGCAATTATGCGGTAAGGAGTAAGTTTCAAATCCAGATTTTCTTTTTGCAAAAGACGATCCATCAGGCTAATAATTTGTATGACAAGCTGATCTTGTCGAAGATCATCTCCGACTTTGAAAATTACAGGATATTTTCGTCCATCAGAGAGTTTGAAGTTAATGAGAAGAGGCGAGAGGGATGATTTGAAAACATTGGACCCCTCGGCGAAGCAACCAGTAATCAGAATTTCAGGGTCCAGCGGAAGGGGCAAAGGAGGATCAATGGTAGCAAGCTCATTTTTAGGATCTTGCAAAAACTTCTTCAGCTTTTCAATTTTGACAGCACGGTTAACCCTCGAGAAGCGGATATCCTTGGCGATTTTGGACAGAATGGTAATGAGTTCACCTTGCCGTAACAAAATCTTCCTCTGTTCGGGATGGTGTTTCTCCAGCTCGACCATGAAGTAATACTCAACTCGGGCGAATAGTTTGCGATGGACGGAAATAGTACTCGGCCCGGCATCATCACACTCAACCATGAGGTACCAATGAAAATAGCTTCCAAGGAGTGGGTTATTCGCTGCCCGCGTGATGAGAAAATTGGTTAAAGAGGAATCTTGCGTTATATGTTCAGTAACCTCGTCGGGTATTGCTTCAAACTTTAGGGCTTGAACCAGCTGCAGGAGGTAAAGGAGGAGCTCCTCATCATCAGACTTCCTCAACCGGTCCACTGCATATGCGCGAACGGCTGGGTTGTCGAAAGTCGGCCCAAGAAGTTCCAAGGCATCGTCCACGTCAATCTCAGTCCACTTTGGGAGAATTTCCACGGCCTGTCGAGCTTCGCTAACATCTTGCCAATTGACTGATTTCACGAACTTAGTCAGGGCTCTCTTGTCACGAGTGAGGTGGTGTCTGAATTTCCAGACAAGGTCTTTCTCCTCAGAGTTCAGTTCTTGGGTAGGTCCATATAACATAATATCGTTCAATTCATCACGGATTTTCGGATTTGGTTTCAGGTCGCGATCCATAATTCCCGTTCTGTGGCTACGAACTAGCCTTCGATGTTTGTCCTCGCAAGGGTTCCCTTTCCGGCCGACTTCGGGGTCATATATTCGAATTATTCGGTGGTCATCATCTTCATTGCCCGCACCATCTATATCAGGGCCCAAACGGACTTCCGGCGGAGGTTTGAGGGTGGAATTAGAACCCGATAAAGGCTGCTGAGAATATGAAGATATCGGCGGACGGGGATACTCAAAATCTTCGAAAACGATTGGAAAATCAAAACGTGGGAATTCAATGTAGAGGACGAAGTTCTCTTCGTCATCTTTCATATAGTCATCCTCCTCGCCATCATCATGATTATCCGTCTCTCCATTTGTCTTGACTGCAACATTTGCCCTATTGGCTTGGTTGCGAATTGCCCTCTTTTTTGCGGATTGCTCAGCATCTAATTTTTTCTTCTCCACAGCCCGGAATACCAACTGATCTAGCCAGTCAACTCGGGGTATCTCACCCATCTCGTGTTTCTTCAGAAGCTTTTCCAGTCGCTCTAACTCTTCTTCTTCGGGGGTAGGACCATGATCTATATGTGGAGAGAGGCGACGCTTCTGCGCCGGTGTTGATGGTGTTGTGGTATTCGAAAGGCCGTCTGCGGCCTTGTGCCTGTATATTTTACATTTCTGTCTACCCTTTTTCAGGGTACCGTCGTCATCAAATAATGATATAGTTGTTCCACCAAAAGGAACGGAATGGCCGTAAGCATCGTTTCCACTCAATGGGGATAAATCCCAAACAGTGATGGCTAGCTGGCTATTGAGAGGCGCATCTTTGATAGACACGGGCATTGTAAGCCATTCATTCCATGTACGGCTTGTCCTAAATGCTTTATATGCCGTCTGAACAGAAACGCCTAGAGGTTTAGAGCTAGCCCATAGCTGTGCTGTAACATAAAGGTCAGATACCGGGCTTTGGTTCGATCCGAGGTGTCGAAGTTCGGGGTTTTTTATTAAGACGGAGAAAGGTATCGGCTTTTGTTTTCCTTCCAAACTGCATCTAAAGAAGACAGTTAGTTATTGAGATACAAAAAATAACTACCGGACAGCTCTGCCGTCGAGCTACTACAACTACAACTTACATCTTCAGATGGATCAGCAGGTCCACTTGGGATGAGGTTGCAAAGGTATAAGTATCCATCATGACAGGAGAGCATTCTCGGCCACTAAAACAGTCGGTTCCCTCCCTCCTCTCATTTGGTGTTGACCCCTTGCAACAGCTCTGTCTTGATATATAGTAGTAGCCCTGTGTCGCGTCTGTTGATGATGATGCTGGTGCTTTATCCCAACGTCAAGCAGCTGGTGACGTCTCATTGGCCCATGCTGGTCTGCGGCCTATTACGTAATGGTGTACCAGCCAGGTAATCTAACTATAGGGACAAAAACGGACAAAAATATTTTGAGAGATGAATTCCCTAGCTAGTATGAAACGAAATTTTTTCAAAAAACCTATCAGTACAGACTGTTGTTACTATTATGTATGCTTTTTCGCCACCTCCAAATTCCAATCAAACAAGTTACGGAATATCTCTTTGCCTCCACTCTCGATTACATCCCCATGACATGGAATTATCCGATCGAAATTCCACCCCACAATCGTAGCTGCCGACTGCGCAAAACCCTTGCGATCCTTTGCGGATAAGACGTACCAGATAAACCGTTTTTGCCCCAAGGCCGGCGGCTTTGTTGATTGAAACGTACTAAACAGTTTTGAGATTATACCCTCTGTGGCCGACTCGCCAGACCTCGAAAATTGCTCTGTGGCAGGGAGGTTGAAGAGCAGATCTGCTTCAATGAGGCTCTTGGAGGGCTTGTGAAGAAGGACTATTTCACGGCTAGGGTGGGAATGAAAATATTCGACATCGAAGTCAGCATGGAACTCGTCTGATATTTTGAGAGTCCTCCTGTTGGCTGCCGTGAAAATGTAGTCGAAGCTAATCCCCCTTGTCTCCGGGTTCTTCTCACGTTTCTCCTTCAGGCCTTCTGGTGCGATGATCTGAGCGTTCGGATAGGCTTCTTTCCAAGATGTTAGGAATATGTGATGCTCCATATCTGGAGCAACAATATATTTGACATTCCCGCCTAGGGAGTTTACAGCATCCCGGGCATCGGGTGTGAGAGCGACTGGAGAGAATACAACTAGAGGACCACTTTGTAGCCGAACTGGAGTTAAAAGCTGTTAGCAAATACGTGTAGCAATAATACTGAATGCTTTCCAAGGTTGTCCATTGCAAAGTGATTCGTACCGATTGTACACCGTCCTCCGATTTTTGCATATCCAAAGCGGTAGAAAGGAACATTCAAAGTGATTATATCACTTTGGACTTTCCGTATTACCATGACGTCCTCTGGACGCGGAGGAACTAATTTCGAAGCCATCGTGCTGAAAAGAAGGGACCCCGACGCCAATTGTTTGAGGTATGGCTGACTGGATTTGATGGCCTGGTGGAAATGTTTTCGGTGGTGTATCACTTGAGAGACAAGACTGTGGATACCGTAGAATGGGTTTATTTCCGTGAGGGAGGTATACTGATGGAAACAACGCCTATTTGGCAACCCAGGCTGAAAGCTGCCACGAGGAGGAAAATAGCCAGAGTTGGTGGAAGCTCTACGGGTAAACAGGGAACTTGTGTTCGGTTTGAGGGAAAACATTAATTAATCAAAAGTTCGATATTCACCAAAGCTGTTGAAAGCAAATTTGTCACAAGTACAGAGTAATTGATAGTATCGACAAAGAATTATTTATATCAGTGAGCTTAAATATCCTTCAGGTCACTACTCTGGACTGTCCACCATGACGTGGGTTGGGAGAAATTTCATCACAGTACTCCGTACTCCATACAGAGTACGAAGTACTAGTAACTGGGATAGCTCATACAAAATTGCCTCCTACGTCACAATTGTTCTTTACCTGCTGTATCGATTTTAATAACGATGAAGACATTCTTGAAATACCTTCGTTTTCATATTCATCAATCGCATTTAACGTGAGCACATGAACCATTGCGATTTTGTACTTCAAATATCGTTGCAGCGAGAATTATGGACAAGGCGTCCGATTTTTACCTATTGCCGGAATCGCAAGATGGTTCTACAGTCTCGTACAGTTCATCTACGTTCAGAATCTCAAAGAGATCGCAGTTTGTTTGAGGAACATGAATAGATTATATGTTGATATTAATATTTGCAGCGTACGAATCTATCACGCAATGGAATAATATTATAACAAGATGGTAGAATGAGGCGCCAAGAAGATCACAAATAGAAATATATAAGCAGCAAGGATAAGCAAGGTTAAGGGGAATCATATGATAAAGAAGTGAAGTCGAAAAAAAAAAAAAAGGCCCCCGCCGATTATAAATAAAAAAGAATGAGACAAGTGATTGTTGGCGCCCTATGCGCCCCTAACTTTGCCATCCCGTAGGTAATCCCCTATTTGCCTGGTTTGTTGGCTCGTCGCTCCGGTGCGGAATCAAGGGTTCCTGAATATCGAATACTTCGATTAAATTTTCCCAGGTCTCAAAATCAAGGCTAAAAACGGTTTGGTGTTTTTTTAATTTCTTGGCCTGCGCTTCAGATGGTGCAGCAGGTTGAGACGGGACTAGAAGTGAAAAGTTAGTTGCCACATCTGGAGATCGAAAACGTGGTAAGCATTAGCCATAGGAAAGCTCACTTACGGAGAGTAGGGAGTTCATTGCTGTCCAATGATATACCCACACTGCCGTCGCGAACCAAAAAGCTGATATAGAAGAGGTTCTCAACAGTTTGTCCGAAGGATTTTGGATTGATACAGAAACGGAATAAAGGCACACCGCCGTCATCTGAAATCGCATGTTTACTCATCACTTCTTTGACCATGTCCTCTGAAACATCAGAACCCATTTGGGAAAGCTCTTCGTTAACAAGTTCCTCACTATGGGTCTGAGTTTTTACCAGAAGCTCCCTAATATCAGTACACATGGCAGTCAGGTTCGAAGTTTCCTGCTTTTCAATGTCTGCTGCTTTTAGCTCATTAGGTCTATCCAGTTGGCTAGCGTCCACCCGCTCTTGTCTAGCCCTTCGTTGACTTTGTTGCCGAAACCGTTTCTGCACTGATAGTGGACCGAGTAGAAACCCAGAAAGAGCGGGACGTAGGTTATTAGGGAAGCAGGCCTTCCGGCCAAGCCAGTCCCAGTTAAGTGGATCTCCTTCTTCGTCGCTCTCTTCCCCAGTGGGATCGTTGCCCGTAACACGGCGGCGCCGTCTCTGGGTACTGGAAAGGGATGGCTCCTCGCCTCTGGGTCCTTGGCGCATGAATGAAATGCATTTGGACACAAACTCGTCCACGTCAAGACCAGACTCGCCATCGCCTAAAACCGCTTGTGCAGTGCGCCTATATGACAAATCGGCCGCGGACACGAGTAGGCGAGAATCTATTGTTGCATCTGAGGTTTGTTTCACAGACTTGTACAGCTCGTTTGCCTTATCCAGCGTTGTCCGTATACCATCTGAGCCCGGTTGGAGGTATTCCGCTCGAGAATCTATGCGAACAGTCAGTATGATTATAGCATATTTATCCAAGTGCGCGAACGCGTAGTACCGTTCAGATTTGTTGCAAGTTCCCTAAATCCCTTTCGAACCTTCCTACGTTCTTCTGGATCCTGATCGGGGTCATATAAATCCGTATCTTGGAAGTGTCGTGGCCGTCTTTTGGGTGTAGCTTGGTTCTCGTGATCTGCTACCCCTTTTTCTGACAACCTTCGTCTCTTATTCGACGCGTCCGCCATTGCTTGAGAAGCTCGTGTCGGCTGAGATGCTAGAGGCCCGGGCTTTCTTTTGTCCGATCGTCTAGCGGGAGTTCGATTTTCTTTGTCTGAGGAGAAAGAAGGGGAAGGAGAGGGTGTCGCTTCGTCAGACGATCCTACGGTTGGGAAAGCGGGACTGCCGCCACGATTCGGGAACTGTCCAGAAGACATAGTTGCCTTCGCAGGAAACGTCCCAGTCGGCTGGCAAGAACCGTAATGGGAGGATCCTTGGATTATCAGCTTATCAACAGCCAAAATGCGGCGTAGGCGCGCTCCAGAGGGGCCAATGTTTCAAAGAAAACAGTCGATGGGCCTTGACGATAAGGAAGAATAAAGAAGGGACGCCAGCTGCCTCAAATTAATTAGAGGGCCGGAAAATGGATATCTCACGAACAATTATCTGTTTCATATATGGTGCCCTAGATGCGCGAAGGCTCTCCGAATCTGAAATATTTCTGCTTTAAGGAGAAACGCGGTGGTCTGTGCTTTGGTTAGGTAATAATCAGCAGTGGGGTGCTGACTAAACCTAAGCATCTAACCATATTTAGTTTAGGCGCCTCTGCCAGTGCGCAAACGGGGATTCCAGCTGACGTAAGTTGTTTATCAAACCTGGAAACTCATTTGTGTTTTCATCAGGTTTCTAGCAGTCTAGCAGTCTAGCAATGAACCTTGAGCAAAACGCCACCGGCTGGCGGATATCAAATGTATTCAAAGCATTGGCTACTAAACATCCATGATTGTATCCACTTGTCGTCTAGGAAAATAACTTGTTCATGTATCAGTGTGGAGATGCTTGTTTCCACGTTCACAAGGATGACGGGGCTCGCTGTACGCTACAGCCTACGAGGGAAAGCCAGTCTCCATCCAAGGACGCTGACACGGATAAGGCAAAGTCGACTTCGCCACATAAGTTGATTTCTGCCCAACCTCTGCGTATGGAGTCGAGAAGTGGCAGGGGTCCAGGATGCTGATTCAGTAATGGTAACCTTTTTCTCTTCAACCCGACCAAACGGTCAAACCCAAATGCGGAAGTACAATAGCTTTTGCTATTGGTCGCGCAAATTTCGGCTGTGGCCTCGCGATAACTGCTGTACAACTTGTTCGCAGTAGTTGTCTCTGTATGGATACTACTAGTAGCCGTAGCATCCAAATGGCAAGGATTAGCGCGAATGGGCTGGCAAGCCACAGCAATACGTCATCGTGGGAATTTCGTCATGGCAAATGTCAACTGAATCTGCAGAACATTGTTTTGAACAATAGCTGTTGTGGTGGGCATACAAATATCCCGATACAACCCTACATTTATTATGTATTGCGCACGCTCGACTATTTGACAGCATTGTTGCGTCACAGGTTCTAGTACCAATATATCTCGCGACGTTCCCATTTTCTCCCCTTTTTTTATTCATTGAACGAACTCTTTCCGTGTGTGAGAACTCTCGAATAACATTTTAAACTCCTCCAATCGAATTCAGCCGTGCATACACTACACTGAAAGCGACCCCATCAGCCAAAACATACTCATTGCACACAACGTCGATTAAGCCAGCTAGAATAAAGCGCGGTGCCCATCGAAAGAGATATCACCAATACGCTATAAGCCAAAATGCCTGTTTTCTCTCGACTGATCTCTGTGGTCCTCCGTATAGGAGAGATTGGTTGCGCTGCTGTAAGTGGTTACGTTATAACACCCAGCGGCTATATCTACCCTACCCTTCCCAGGTATATCTAATGGTTTAACACCACCTAAAATCACCTAATTTAGGTTGTAGCCGGCATCGTCGGTAACGATCTAGCTCATTTAGATGACGCTGATTCCTTTCCAACTGGCCGGTGGATTTACACAATCGTGGTAGCAGGAATATCAATGCTGCTTGGAATTATTTGGCTCATACCATTTTCTGAATCCTTCACTTTATGGATTGGTATAACTCTCCCTAGTCTCAAAACTATGCGCGCCTAATGGTATCTTCCCATTAATACCGTAGAGTATTTCGCTAATCACCCATAATAGGGGACCTCCTCATATCATTTGCCTGGTTTGCCGCCTTTGGTGTTCTTGTAAACAGCCTCAACAAACTCAACTGCGGAGCGGCTTTCGATTGGGGCCACATTACCGACGGCGGTGTATGCCATCGTTGGAAGGCTGTTGAGGCATTCAGCTTCATCTCAGCGATTCTGTGGATCGTCTCTGCGATTGTGGTACGTGTTATCATTTCCCAGTTTCTTTTTCTTGTACCTGTAGATATCTTTGGTTTCCATCCCCTGGTATTTCGCTTCATAATCCGAATTACTAAATTATAATCCTTTCCAGGGTGTGTGGTTTACTCACCGTACCCGGGACCGTCGTCCTGTCGCTGGCGATGGACTTAGGACGTAAGTGTTTCATTTTCGATTTCCCCTTCTTTGCTCATCCTAAAATGATGCGCCTGCTCGTACCAACCGCTCTTTTCTCACGATTGCTTTTCAATGTTGACCAAAAATAATAATAGTCGCCGCGGTTTCTTGGGTCGCCGTCATGCTGTCTAAATGTGTACCTTCATTTGCTTCCAACAAGCCGCAACCAATCAACTCGGTTAACAAGATTGAACTCAGGCCAATATTCAATTCTGTTCATTTATCCTTAAAACACAATCTGGCTGTAATTCTCATCTTAATTTGCAAGCCTGTTCTATATCCTCCCCATTCCATCCCAGAAATTGCTTTTTTTCTTCGATTATGCCTGCCATATTGAATGTTGTTCTATGGATATACCCCTTTATTTCCTAATGATTTTACGTCCATCTTATTTCAGTATTTAACTAATGTAACGCCGGGGTCCCTTTCGAATTTATAACTCGAATAGCTCAAATTTTATGTATAACGGCAGCTTTTAACCTCTCAATCTTGCTTTTGGTTTGATTTATTGTCAATGGCTGTGTATGTGGTTTTTTTTAAATTTTTTTTTTTCTTAATGCACGGGCATTGTACTGGCCTGGTTTCTATCTATGCGTTGGATATTGCTCACTCCTCATTGTGCATATACCGCCCGTTCATTTGTCACTTTAATATCATTCTTAGTTTATTTATATCCCCTTTATGGCGCATTTGCGTCCTGCTACCAACACCGCTGTGCATATATACGCTCTTCTCAAGATCGAGGCATTGTATGTACACACTGACAGTACCTTTTCCTGTCTTCTTTCTTTTATACTTTTTCACCCCGGATCGGCCCGGTTGACATTAAGCTGCTGTAGATATTTCTAGTCGATACAATTTTTAAGCTCGGTGGATGTTCGCCACTGGAACAATGCCGACTTGAAATTCAGCTATAGGAATTTCCGCCTGATGATAATTTTGGTTCCCAATTGTGATGATGTACATACATCTGCACTCCTCTCCCTTCACTTTGACATGCTCTAGATTACTCTGGTGTTCAATTCTGCAAGTCTAGATCATTTTAGGTTACATGCACCTGTAGACGCGAGAACTATTGAATTAACTCTTCATCACGTATTAAGCTGGGATAAACTCGGTTTGAAAATATTACAGGAGGTATTGTGGCGTGACAAAAAAAAAAATCGAGTTGTTAAAGGAAGAGAAGGAAATAAAATGAAAAATGAAGCACT